>JAVQJL010082676.1:0-13861 GCA_036024295.1 Nannoperca obscura | reverse complement strand
TAGAAAGTGTGGAGTCATACGTCTCCCAGTAACTACAGTTACCTGAAGGCAACATGATGGAGCCAGGTCTTCATCCTACTGTTCATGCTGTCAGTCATTCTTCCACGCCCCTCTCAGTTTAAGCCAAAAAGACCTGAACTGAGTAAAAAAACTTGAAACTGAAATAAAAAGTTTTGAAGGTGAAAACAAAGTTTTTGAATGTGAAAAAATAAAATCTGAACCAAAAAAAAAACCCCTCAAATATCAAAATATTTATGAAAGTGAAATCTGAAAAAAGAAAAATATTCAAAATAATTCTAGAGCTGAATCAAAATTATATTCAAACCGAAAAAAAAATTCATACTCATTTTTATTTTGAATACGTCACTACATTTTTCAGACTTCAACATCAAAACTTGAACTTTCAGATTTTTTTTTTTTGAATGAACAACACTTATGACCTTAATTTGGCTCCATATGTCTGCTAACACTTTCTGCTTCTAAAAAGAATACAAACATAGAAGTCACGTCTGCTTGCTTTACGCCAACATTAAAATCCTAAACTGCCGACGGATCCTGAATATTTCGATTCGATGGATTGATCATAAAAAAAAGAAACTGGGATTTGAATATTTCACTCTTGATATTTCTGATCTTACATTTGTTCTGTCGGAACGAGACGTTAGCACGTTGTGTTGCAGCGATGACGGGCTTCACAGAGTAGATGGAAGATGATTGTGAGCCGTCTGAGGGGCCTTAAAGGCCACATCGTATGCAAATCTCCCCTCCAGCATTCACTGAACGTACATAAAAGCCAAGTTGCACTTAGCGTTTACTCTCCGAGCGAGTCGCCGATCTGCTGATGAAAATGTCAGCCGGGATTTGATTCTCGGAGGAAGGAGCTGCTGTGAAGCGTCTTCAGATGGGAAGTGACAGATGATCTTTATTCATACAAAGAAACATAACAGACGATGTAGCGGCGCCTCCGTCAAGTGTGTAGTCGAGAATTATGTTGCTACCGTGGATTTGAAGCGAGGCGGTCTGTTGCCGTGGACGCAGACGTCCTGGTTCTACTGCGTCTGCTGGTGTAAAGAGCCGACGCACCTTCCCGTCTACCTGCAGCAACGTTTTGTTATTGAACTCGTCAGGATCAGAGGATCATTTTATTATGAATGAGTGTTTTCTCCATGTTGTTACTTGTTTTTTTTATTCAGTTCATGAACACAAAGTACACCTGGACGTCCGAGTTCGGCTCTGGAACATCTGGTCCAGGTCCAGTTTCTCCTCTTCTGCTCGTTTGTGTGCGAGGACGTTACAACGTTGTGAAACCACAGAAGAACTCCGGCTGAGACTCTACCTGCTGCTGAACACTGTACTTTAAAAGCTTTCCTGTCGTATTTCTGTATCTTCTCCTGGTTTGTGTCGAGGCACCTGCAGACAGACAGTCAGCTCTCTGCAGGTGCATCGACACAAACACAGCACTTCTTTCTGTTTGTGTCGGTCGTCTTGGACACGAGGAAAATACACAAGGAACCGCAGAAGCTACAGTATCTCCCTCCCCCTCCTCCCTGCAGGCGTACACACACACACACACACACACACACACACACACTTCCTGTCCAAACACAGCTTCACTTTTTGTCAATCTTTCAGCGGGCCACAGACAGGAAGTGAGACCGCCCCACGGGATTTGATGACCAGCGTTTCGTCGACAGAGGCTTCAGTGTCCGTTTGCTCTTTTCAGAAAACGTTCCTGCCGGTTAGTGAATTGGACAGGTGTGTTTTAACATCACTATCCTGCCAGCTGCAGTTTCAGTCGCAGCAGGTGTGTTTAAAGCTCCACGCGTCTCCTGGTTTCTCCTGCACAGGTGTGTGTGTGTGTGTGTGTGTGTGTGTGAGTCACTAAACATGTTAGCGCTGAAGTCTCGTTTTCTCCACATCATGAAAACAGCTCGCTTCCTGGTGTCTGCAGTTTGATATCAGAAGCAAGAGACTGTACAACTCCTTGTTTCCTCTCCAGGAGGGGGTTAGCCTAGCTTAGCATAAAGACTAGAAACAAGGGGAAACAGGTAGCCATCACAGCCGCAGAGCTCCGTTGCTGCTCAGACAGAACCAGACGCCGTGTGCATGCATTGTACCGTTTCATTACAATCTATTATAAATAAGAGAAGTTGTTTTTAAAAAAGTGCTGCAGCGACCGGATCAATAAGTCACAGCTGCACTCTGAATCACCAAGGCCTCTGCTGCGGACGAAGAGAACGACTTCCTGTCTGATCATCACTGAACATGTGGACTCGTACGTGTGTAATCTAAATATAGATATATAAATAAATAGATAAATATAAATATCGATAGATATTCTCAGATTATAACAATAATATTTTCTGTAACCAGGCTGATATTTTCTCTAAAGGAGTCAGAGCTCATCATCTGTCTGCATCTGAATAATTCATTTGTTTGTGTGCCAGGTGTGTGTGTGTGTGTGTGTGCCAGGTGTGTGTGTGTGTTACCGTATAGCGTGGTCCATGCGCGACACGGTGAGGTACGCTGCCAGGTTGGCCGTGTACGACGAACACACGATGAGCGTGAAGAGCCACCAGCTGCCCATGACGATCCTGAGAGCCACCGAGCCGACCACGCCGTCCCCACCTACACACACACACACACACACAGGTCATTACTCAGACAGTTTCGGGAGCAGGATCGTGTTGTGTGTCCAGTCTCAGATCACACAGCGGTTAATGGACACAAGCTGAGGGGATCAGATCTGCGACCTGTCAGTTACAGGTCGCTCCCGGCGACCATGAAGCCACCTGTCACCCCCCCCACGACTCATGCAGCAGGTGAGAGCGGTGCTTCATCACAGCGCGTAGAGAGGCTGTGGCTAATTACAACCTGTTAGGCCTAAAACGTTTCCCAGGAAACCTGCCAGACCATAATAGATGCAGCTGGTGCCCCTGCAGGGAGAGAGAGAGTGTGTGTGTGTGTGTTCTTGTTCTGTCGTTGTGAGGACAGCTGAGAGGTTCGGACACTTCTGAAAAGGTATATTTTTAAAACAGGAGCATTTGAGGACTTTGTGGAAATGAAAACATGTAAAAACTTTTTTGGGGGGGAAATGGAGAGATTTTAGAAAAGTTTAGAAAAGTGTGGATTTTAAGTCAAAGACACGAAATAACAGATGTTTAGTGAACCGCTGTCTTCCATGGTTTGTTGTCAGGAGACAGTTTGGAGGACATGGTGAAAACATAATAAATATATATATTCAGAACAGAGAGGACACTGTTTGGATGTGATATATATATTTAAAGGCGCTTTAAGGTTTAAGACTTTATTTTAGTGTTAAGGTCAGAATTAGGTTTTAGGGTAATGTTGGGGGTTCTCACAAGTACAGAAGTACTTGTGAGAACACACACACACACACACTGCTCTGTAATCTAAGCCTCCCTCTAATTCATTTAAGCACTTTAAAGTTTCATGGCCTTGTATCTGCGTCTCTGTTAAATATTTCAGACGCTACAAATCCTCATGTGATTATTGTTTCCCCTCTTCTGTTGCCGTGTAATCCGCGTAACAGCTCCAAATTTAAGCCCCCCCCCACCCCCCAAATCAAAGTGAAATCCGTCTTTACACAGCAGATAATCTTCCCTTTGCTGTGATTGATTTGATCCAAACAGTGGAGCAGCTGAAGCGTGAGAATATGTGAAGCAGCAGGAATCAGTGAACTGTGAGTGACGGGTTTCATTCTACAGCCGTGACTCTTACACAGGGACCGTTTCAGGGGATCAAACCTGTGACCCTGCAGCTACAGTACACGCCGCTTCACCCACACGTCCTCAGCAACCAGCTGGTGCTACACAAACATGCTACAGCACCGCAAGCTAGCTGGGGTTAGCAACACAGCTAATACGCTCCGGCCGCTTCCTCCATTTTGGATTCTCTGGACTGCTATTGGTCAACTCTGTGGGTCAAAGTTCACTAAATTCGGTGCAGAGACTTGGACAGGACCCTGCTGGGATCGAACCTGCGGCGTCGCGCTCTCTCACCTTGATGTACAAACGCTCCGTAGACGATCCAGATGGCGCTGTGCAGGGTGCCCGAGCCCACGCCGTTGGACGGCTGGCCTGGCGGTGCATTCTGGGAGGAGGACGAGCGCAGCGCCTGCAGCCGGTTGAGCAGGAAGATGAGCACGCCCACCACGGGGATCGCCGCGGCGATGCAGGCCCAGACGGCGAGGTCGAACGGCGCGAACAGAGAGAAGATGTTGATCTTCTCCTCGGGTTTCCGCAGCAGGATGCCGACGCTGTAGTCCAGGTAACGCTTGCTGAAGTCCACCACGTTCTCCCTCTCCGGCGTGATGGTGATGGCCGACACCGCCAGGTCGGCCCTCTGGAGGAGGCAGACGGGTGGAGGAGAGCCGTTAGCCAATCAACAACACAACGCTGTTAGCTTAAAGCTTCACACTCACTTCCTGTTGTACCTTGTTGATGAGGTCACCGATCATGCCGTTCCACGAGCCGTTCGGAAGCTGAGATCCATATTTACTGTCCGACACCTGGAGGACAGAGTCACAACGTCTTTATGTTGCTACGGTTACTACGACCCCACGTCTACAGACCGACCAATCAGAACGCGACATGAAGTTGACACACCAGCCCCCAGAGACGGTGTTCACTGTTCACCTTTTCACACCTGACGTGGCGACGCAGCAGGTCTTCAGGTGACGTTCACACACGAGCTCAGTTAATAGTTTCAACACTTTGACCACAAGTTGATCTTTTTCTTTTTCTTTTTTAATCTAAAACTGTCAAACACACGTTCTGTGATGAACGATGTGAAAGTGCGACCTGCAGCGAGCCCGTCGAGCCTTCAGCCTCCAACACGGGTAAAACAGAAACATGTCGTTCTTCTGCATTAAAGCTCATTTGAACATTTTAACGTCACAAACATTCAGCGTGCACTGAACCCGCCGCTCGCTCCCACCTGGTAGATCTCATATTTGAAGCCCAGGATTTTGGCGAGGGCGTCCAGGACGTCGATGGAGAAGCCTTTATATCTCTTCGGCTGCCCCAGGATGTTCTCTGCCACCATGACGAAGGGATCCTCCTGCAGACAGACAGTTGGAGGAGATATATACATATATATATTATATATATATTTATACATATATAATATATATAATATATATATATATATAATATATATAAATGAGCAGCTGACAGCTGACGCTGCTGCTGGTCGTGTTGTTCATTAACCTCCAGTGTCTCGCTGATCTGCTTGATTTAATGTTGAACATTATTCTGATTCTGTTTGATTTGATTCCAAACACACACGTGGTGCTAAAAGTTGGTTCCATGTTACTTCTGTATGTTTAGAAAATGTTTCCTTCTCTGCAGCTGAAAGCACTCACGTTAATACATCAGACAGTCTCATGTGATTCATGTTACCCACCAGTAGAGTGACCACTTTGACCATCACCCCCTGCATGCCGTTCTCTATCCGACTCTCCTTCAGGCTGCCGTTCAGTCCGTGGACCGAGTCCCACGTAGCGAGCTGCAGAAGAAGACGAGACAGCAAGTGAACCAGCAGACGCATCAGAGTTTCAATCATCCCGTTTCTTCCCAAAGAGGTGAACGCAACACCAACAGCAGCCGGCAATTAAGCAAACGCTACACGGCTCACAGGCTGCAGTTTTACAATTTATTCACTGCTCTCATTGAATTTCATGTTCTAGAGATCGCTGCTGCAAATTAGACAAAGAGACGAGCAGCGCGGACACGGCAGGGAAAGAATTAAGACACATCCTGCAGCGTGCCAGCGACCCACGCCAGCATGTTTTCATTCAGCGCATTTTCAGCCACACAGTGAATCCGACCTAATTAGATCAGAAAATAATGTCGTGTCTTCTCCAACAGCGCTCTCAAAGCCCCGAACGGCCCTCTCAGGAAAATGAACCCAGATAGTTCATCTGCTTCAGTGTGTGTGTGTGTGTCCTCACAAAGATGTAGTTTCCCCTTTTCACACGTGAAAGATCACACTCATGTTTTTACTTACATAAGGGAGCAAACAAGGATCTACAACATGTCCCAAGTTTGAAACTGCTTTGAGACACGATGTGCAACCGAGGCCCGAGACGAGCAGAACGCCTGCAGCCAGCGACAGACATCAGCTCTCAGCGTGTTGGAGGATTATTTTAACACCTTGTGGACAAACTCAATACTGAAGTTCTCCTCAAGCTACTGTAGTTTGCTAAAGGCACTTCACACGTTTCACACTGTCAAAATGCTTCTGGATATTTGACTGACTCGTGACGCCTCACGTCAGGTTTTGGGTTCTGCAGCTTGTAAAAACGTAGTTCTGGGTTTATCCCACCACACGGCAGCTTTTAGGAAAGTTTACGATACAAAGTCAACAGAGAGCGGTGATTGGTTTCCCCTCCTGTGTGTGGGCGGGACTTAAAAGTCTATATTTCCTGTCTAATAAGACCAGATGTGCCCAAAACAACTGTAACAACTATAATAATAACAGAAAAAAAGAAAAGTCACTGATGAGACCGAGGCTCATTAATCCACAGGCTGCAGGGTTCACTTTGATGTTTTGCCACCAGGTGATTTCCATTAGAGCGTGTCCTCGTGTGCAGGCTGCAGAACAACACTGAGAGTGTGTTCGTGCCGAGCTCTGTGATAAAGAGCATCCCAGTCACCGTGGCAACACACACACACACACACAATGTTAAATAGCCTCTTTCTGCTGTTGGTGTTTCTGTGCTGTTGTTAGCTGCTGTTTGATGCTGAAGTGAGTCGGTCCACACACACACACACACATTGAGTTATTGATTAGGTCGGATGGTGACGGTTGAACAGGCTTCACACTCGGGCGCATTAATCCCTTCAGCATCAGTTAAGTGTTTGCACACGTCGAGCGCTTCACTCCTCATGAGGAAAAACAACACTTAATAGCACTTCTTCTGGATTCAGCCTCATTGTCTGCCTCAGTGTGGCGTAATTAAACTAATCAGTTTATGAACAGCTTCATGCATCAATGTAAAAAAATATCAATATAATAAAACAAGTCACATATTAGAGGAGGCTAATAAAACAGTGTGATCAGCCACGCTCGGATTAATTTAAATTGGCAGCTAATGTGAACACGCTGCGTAATCTGACTTAATTAGTGCCGTTGACGCTAAACACGGCGTCTGCTTCCTGTTGCACAGCGTGGAGAGCCGTAAACAGCCAGCCAGGGGTCTCACAACAACACACTGGTGACACGGCAACAAATCGCTCCGCTAATGACGACGCTACTGGTAGATTATAAAACACAGGAGGAGTGTGTTTGTTAAGATCTGGTGGCAACATCGCTCCTCTAACTGCAGACCGTCCAAGTGCCCTGAACGCCACACCAGGTCCTTCCTACCTGTGGACATCGCACCGTATGACTCCTCCCCCTTCTGCAGGAAACACACTGGACACTGACATCAATAACATCATGTGCAATATTACTTTTATATATTACTGCCATAATACTTTCAAATATGTGAAATGTTACCTTTTCTGTATTTATTTATTTTGCTGTATTTATCTGACTTTTATTGTTATTTGATTAGGCACATTTTACTCCTTATACACTTTACATTTATTACTTCGGGATTAATAAAGTTATTTCTTATTTTATTATCATTATTATTAACTTTGTTTCAGACACAGGGTCCATATAAAGAAACAAACAAAACATGCAAAGAGAAAAAGAATATTAAAAACGAAAAAATAACACAAAATATATAGGTTCCACATCCACAATTAAAACTATTGTTCCACCAAACATCATTCTATTTCGAGATCTTAAAAAATATAAATGCATGAATAAATAAATAAAAAATGTATAAAAACAACAACAAAAGCGTAGTAAATGCGTAATGTCCTCATCAGTCCGGCTTTAAACTGCAGTAAAGATCGTTAGTGAAGCCGTGTTACTTACGGGGGTCCGGAGCCCGATTTCCTGGGAAAACATGGGTCGTCCCCAAGGGCGTAGGAGTGAGTTTGACATTGGGGGGGACACATCTCTCACCGGTGGTATAATTTAAAATTATATATTTATATATATATATATATATAATTATATATAAAATTAACTATATCATATAAATGAAGTAATAATATGCACTGAAACCACTTGTAAGAACTATCAACGCAAAGCTTTTGCGTATTTAAGTTTCTAAAATGGCGCCAACCCCCCTGACATGCCTTACAGTGGTTTGTTCCACTTCCTGCCATCCACTCAAACCCGCACATATTAGCTGTTTAACGCGCACAGCACTTAAGTTATTATTAACGTATTTAGCCGTCAGTTATCCCGTGAATGTGGTGTAACGTGTTAACGCAGGTTACGTGTTGCTGTGGGGCCGCCACGGCGACACGAAGTAACAACGCGATCAATTGATCCACTTCCTCATTACACGCGCGGTCGTTTGCACACGCTACTATACCCGCGAAACTCAATTCCCGCGCCCTCACTCACGCGCATGCGCGCGCACACACACAAACATTACAAAATGCTGTTTTTACTTTAGTTTAAAAGTTAACGCCACAATGTTTTAAGAAAATGAACCCTCTCATATATTTTCTTGGGGAAAAGAAAAGCAGCCTCGGGAGGTAGACACCACACTACGTTCCGCGCCGGAGAATGACGTAAACACGTCACCTAATGCAAGATGATTTATTGACCGACAGACCCATCACTATGTTCAGTTTTTTAAAAACCAAAAAGTTGTAACCCTCTTAACTTTAAAGGGGCTTTCCCTCTCTTCGTAGTTAGTAGCTAGTTATTCGGGTTTCTTCTCTCTCTATATCTTTAATATTTTATTAACAGCACTTTTTAAAATGTCTATATATGAGGAAGGATTCAGTCAAGTCTAGTAATCTATGTAGCACAATCACAAGATGAGAGGAACAGGACAAAACAAAGCAAGCGGAGGATAAAGGTGGAGGCGCTGAGCGAGTGGAGGATGAAGAGGATGATGGAGAGGGGAGATGAGAGGAAGGAGGCGGAGAAGAACAGAAAAGGGAAAGAAAGAGGGAGCGCTTGTTTAACAAATCAGGGAGCTATTCTCAGCTCTGCTGTCCTTTAGATGATCTCAATCCGTCCTCTTTCTTCATGCGTGTCAGATAGTGGGGGCGTTCCTCATTAACACACAGATAAATTAACTCCACACTCTTTCTCGTGTCTCACTTGAACTGCTGAACCAGTCAGAATCAACCAGTGAAGACACGGTGGAGTCAGCAGGCCGTCCGCCGCCTGCAGGCCAGACCCAGGACTTCAGTGTTAATGGTGTCTGTTTACAGTTTATACACACACACACACACACAGATCAGAGTAGAGTTGTAGTAATAATATAAAGACAATAAAGTCTGACGGTCATACTGATGCAATACTTTGGGGCTTTGCAGTAGCAGAAGAAAACAAATTGTAGTTCACTTTTGAAGTGTCATGTAGCTTGGGTATTTCCTGTTTCCTAAAGGCTTCCTGTCAATCATGTAAAACCTGTACTTTGACTCTTTAATTCCTCTTTAACTGGATATTAATTGGTTTTGCTAAAACTGGTTAAAAGTTAAATCAAGTGAGAAGAAAATAGGGGTTTTAGGAGTTTTCTCATTTACTTCAATACAAACATCGGAGGTTTCACCGTTCAGCCGTTTGACTGAAACGCAGCTAGCTAAAATAAATGCACGATATCTTGTTGTAAATCAATTTATAAAAACTGATTGATTATTGCAATAAACGCTAAATGGAGCTGCAAGAGTTTTACATGCATTATTAATTATAAAGCGTAAATCTCATGATATGGTAGAAGACGAGTTGACAAACTGCTCAAAGTTCACACTTGTCTCTGAAAGAACAGCGCCGCCTGCTGGAAAATGCAGAGTAGAAGCAGCAGCAGAGGCCTCAGCTGCATTTCTTCTCATTTCCACAAACTCGTGTGGTGATTTATTGACGACACAATGCAGCGGACAGGAAACGTCGTAGTGAAGGATCGAAGCTTCGCTGCACTCGAACCAAACGAAATAACAAAGACTCTGTTGTGCAGCAGAGCGGCTGTTATTCCTGACAATTATTACATTATTAATAGTAGAAATAGATTTTCCAAAATGCCAGACAGTCCCAGGTGAGAGGCCGGTCTGTAGCTGCAGCTCGTTTGGCTGACTTACGGCGGCCATGTTGCTCTGCGCTGAGAGAGGAGCTGCTAATGAGAGGAAGAACATGCTGAGGGACGCTTCATCACAGGGTTCTGCACAACAACACGCTGCTTCTTCTAACAGAAGTGCACAAACCCAGTCTAAAATGACAAACGATTAATCAATTATTTAAAAAAGTTGGCTATTGATTTTGTTTCAATGGACTAATCAATGACTCAAGTAAAAACCCTTCAAAAGACTCTGAAAGCTCAAGTTAAGACTAAAACCGTACGGTTGTAAAACATAATGAACAACTGGAGTTAAGACTAAAATAATAAGAACAAGCCGTCTGTAAGAACACCGCTCCTGGTGAAGTGCATGAACCAACACTGTGCAACAGCATCAAGTGGTTTGTTATTGATTAACTATCATGTAGAAATCTGTGGTTAGCAGGTCAATCACAGAGAACCGGACGGGAGCGAAAGAGAAGGAAACATCCAGCAGCTTCATTCAGATCCCTGGAGTGCACCGGAGTCTGTCCGACATAATGAGCTCTGTTCTGGTCACAGCAGAAGATTTAAACACTTCCTGTTTTGTACTTTGAGGAAATGTTGACTGTATTACGTTACACCTTAACCAGGTGTTGTTAGCTGCCTGAACCTGAACCTTCCGAGCACATGTAGGGGTGAAACTAGCAGCCATGCTAGCGGCTTGGGGCTAAACGCTAACATCAGTGTTTAACCATGTTAATCATCTTAGTTAAGTTATCACGCTAACATTAGCTAATTAGCAGTAAACACGGTCCAGCTGAGGCCGATAGGGGGCGTTATATTGCAGATATTTGGTACATAAACAAAGACTTGGACATGTATCTGATTTGACCTGAAGGTGGCGCTAGAGGAAAGGTCAGAGGGTCACCAAACAGACAAAACCTTATCATTACAATCACTATAAGTTCAGTAATCATGTAATAATAAAGGCCGTCTGCTCTGATGGGGAGGTCGTCTCCACGCTGGCGTCCTGCTCTCCTCCCAGCGGAGGTCAAACATGGAGGATAAACCTCCACCTGTCTCATGCATTATTCTTCGTCCTCCGTGCTTCTTTGAAATGTCAAGCCTCTTCTGTTTCCTGTAACTCTCCCGGTGACAGCAGAGCCAAATGCCACCAGAGTACAGCCTCCGTCTCCCTGACAGCCTCCGTCTTTGTATTTCCACACCTCCTCCTCCACCTGTGTGTCCACCACCTGGACAGAGATCACCTGTCAGTCAGTCGGAGAGGGGCGGGGACTGTGATGAGGTAACACTTTACAGGGTGCAGCGTGAAGCCTGGAAAGTTTGGGAAAATGCTTCATACGTTTTCAAGGTTTTTATTTTTATAATGTTTGAAATGAAACGAACCCGTTTGTTTACTGGAAACATGAAACGGCTTCGAGAGGCTGGACATGTTTTGGTCTCGGTACCTTGAAAAGTGCTTGAAAAGTGCTTGAATTTGCACTCGTAAAAACCCATTGCACAGAATTTGGCGTAGTTACCATGGAAACGAGATGGGATGAAATCAGGAATTTAACAGATAAACAAGAAATGGATCTTCAATCAATCCGAGTGACAAGCGTCAAGATTCATAACAAGTGTTAAAATTACAACATTTAAAATATTAAATCAGATTATTTCATTATTTTTACATTTTGTTAATCAGGTTTTACATTTAGTGATCACACAGACAGAGACCCACACACACACACACAGAGACACACACACACACACACACACAGAGACACACACAGACACACACACACAGAGAGACCCACACACACACACACAGAGACCCACACACACACACACACAGAGACACACACACACACACACACACACACACACAGAGAGACACTCACACACACTGCTCTTCTTCTCTGATGCATTTTGCTGTTACGGAGCCTCTTTGATGTTTCTAATCTACACAAAGCTTCGCTCTCCGGGGCCTTTTCAAAGAAAACACACCAATATGAATTGCAATGAGTGTGTGTGTGTGTGTGTGTGTGTGTGTGCGTGTTGATTTCTACATTTTCTGCTCATCTGAAAGACGATGCGTGGGCGTTAGATAATTAGCACCGCTGCAGGGACTCACAGAGCTCCACGTTCAACCTTCACTGGATTATAAAACTTTACAATAAAACACTTTTCTATTCGTTTCTGGACGTCTACGCGTTTCATTTAGACAATCTGTGATTGTTTGTATGTTCGGCGACCTCCGGTGGCCGTAGGAAGGAGGACGGGAGCAGAGGAGGAGGTCCGGACAGGCAGACAGAAGATCCAGAAGGTCGCTGTGACGTCACGTAACTTTACTAACGTAGTTATTTTAGCACGAACCAACGATCTCCTCTTAAAACTAACTGAGACGTTTTGGCGCCTCAAGCTAACCAGACTAACCACGTGCTCATCTCCTGCCACCTGAAGGGGGCGCTAATGCAGGAGGTCTGGGTTGGAGGACACATGTCGGTGGCAGGTTTGAGGTTTGATCTCTAACAGGGTCCGTTAATAAAACTGGAGCTCTGTTGGAGTTGAAACCAACATTTATTACAGAACGTGTCTCCGACTGAAGACGGTTTCAATCATCAGTTCTGTTTCCGGGACGTCCAAGAGCTCAGCGGCCGATCATCACTGCACACTGATGCAAGAAAAGTAATAATCAAAGGGGGGGGGGGGTGTCTCTATCTTTCTCTATGTATTATCCACAGAAATTAGCCCGCTTCGAGTTTTCAAAAGGCACAAATTGTTGTTAACGAGTCCAAATTACCTCGGTGTTTGAAATTAGCACCGTCTGAGGCTCATTTTCATTCTCCAACATTTCTAATAGATTCATTTCAGAGGCGGCCGCTAACAATGCAGCCCCCATTACGGACAAAGGGCCGGGTAATTTCTATCCTCAGCTAAATAATTGCAAACCTCTTCAGCTCTTCTGTGACGGAGAGAGACGGAGAGAGAGGAGGCAGACGGGCGGAGTTACATACGACACGTTACAGATTATATCTGAAGGACACCGGAGATTATCCGGAACATCACAAACAACTTTTATAAACCCGACACGACGAAGCTGAAGCTTCTCGAGCAGAGACGATGCCGACAGGAGCAGCAGGTGGAGCTCCAACTGTCACCTCCACCCGCAGCAGCTGAAGCTGGAGGCCGCCTGTACGAGGATCAATCAATCAATCACGGAATGAGGCGACAGTGAACGTGTCTGAAGTATCAATGACTCCTTTTTCACTTTTATTGTCAAAAAATCACTTTTAAAAATAAAGATCAGATCTCAAATCGAACAAACAGGCAGCCAATCGAGCTGCGCTCCACTGGTCATGTGATATATAGATATATATATTTAAGACTTCCTGTCACTAAATGTTCTTAACGTTCCTCATTTCGCTGAGTTGAGGACCCTCCGACGGTCCTCAGACCCTAGTTTGAAACCCACCCCAGCTAAAGAGGCTGTCTGTCACCGTGGTCGTGCGTCTGATGAAACCCAGCGACTCCCTCTGAGGACGTAATGTCATCTGACACGCAGTCAGCCGCCGCCACCAACACGAGGAGACGGGAAATAACTGACTTCAGGTTCCTCCTTTTCCTCCGGAGTTTGGCCGGAGAGCGATTTACGCATCAAAAGTCAATGAGATGAGAAGAGTGAGGACAGATAAATGGAATAACACACGGGGGAGGAGAGGA
>JAVQJL010082672.1:0-11637 GCA_036024295.1 Nannoperca obscura | reverse complement strand
AGCGCCGGAACAGGAGGGGGGGAGGGGAGGGGAGGCAGGGAGGTCGGACAGACAGGCTCAGGGAAGAGGGAGGGAGGGTGAGGGAAGAGGGTGGGGGGGTGAGAGAAAGAGGGGGCGATGGATAGGCACAGAGGGGAGGGGGTGGGAGGAAGAAAAGGAGAGAGGAAAAAAAAGCCAAGGAGAGGCTGAGTAGGAGGGAAGGGAGGGAGAGAAGGAAGAGGAGAGGTGATAGGAGACTGCTCTGCTGGCAGAAAACAGGTTCCCCCTTTTAGTGTGTGATGAAGAAGAAAAAACAAGGAGGCCTACAAACCTTTCCTCACCCTCAGTCCTTCACTGGGCCAGGATCACCTGTGTTGTGGTGGCCTGCTGCTGTGTACACGTCTCCTTCAACGTGTAGATGTTTACTGAGGGGAGACGCTTCTGGTGACAGCCAGATCATAAAATCACACCAATACCAAGAGAAGTTTGGGATGCTTAAAGATGCACTGGGGTCCGTTTTATCAATAGGTTCAACTGTACAGGAGGCTGTGGGTGTGTATGTGTGTGGTTGATGATCCATAATCATGATCTGACACTTGTCCTAGCCTAAGGTAGGAGTGCACCCCCCCCCCCCCTCTCTGTGTCACCTGGCTGATCACACTCTGATTGCCTTTGTGGGTTTGCTTCAAAAGGAAAACTTACATAATTGTACAAAACGGTTAATTAAATGCCCAAATTTACCTGTGGTTGGGGATGTGTACGGTGTGTCCCCAAGACCAAACTCTCTGCACAGTAATATAGCTACACTCTCAGTATCCGTTGCCTTTCTCGCGTTGAAAACGTGCACTTGCAGCATCTGTCGTGCTGCCTTTAGCTGTGGCCACAACAACAAAGTCGTGCGGTGCAGCTACATTAGTGTCAGTGAATCTAATCTCTGATCAACATCTGGCAGGATACAGATCGATAGCTTTGGCAGGGAGCTGCTGCTGCTGCTGACAAAGAATGGGGGCACACCGTGCTAAGTTAGCATGCTAACCTAGCCAACTCGCACCAACAACATGGGCTGTTCAAAAACTAATGCTGCCATTTCTGTCCTTAATTTACAACAAAGGAGCTCCTCCAGCATTTTACCGGGGCTGTTCTAAACAAACCTACCAGATAAGTCATTCAACTTTAGGCTGTATTGGACCTCCATTACTTAAAGAAACGTAACGTTACAGCCAAGTTACCTTAGCTGTAGTTCACCACCACCACCACCCATCGCATCCCCGCAGGTAGCCACGGCTAACTATCCCTCTCTGACGGTTATATCCAACATTATGACAGACAACTTTACCTGCTTTCACATCCAGCGCTCCCGTCTGAGTGAAATGTGTCACCTCAGGACGAATGAGGCGACGTATAGACACTTTCCCCCCCGGATAATATCCTTTCAGGTGACGGTTAGCTTCGTGGGGGGAGAAGCAGCCACCCGTCCGTCGGTCTACCTTCCAAACCCGACTCTCCCTCGCCGACACGGGCTGTCCTCTTCCCTCTGGTCGGCAAACGGGAACAGAAAGCCTCCGAGCCTTATTAGACAATTAAAACCTCCATTCCGTGGAGTGGTGAGGGCGGACACATCCCCTGTTGTTGGGAACAACTACCGGTTTACACACTCTTTCAAATAAATTGCCTAAAGTCTGTTTATTCTTGCCTGTCAGACGATAACGTTTTGCCCATTCTGCTCTCTGACAGACAATACACATCCAGCCCAGAAACTGCCCTATCCAAAATGGCGCAAATAAAAGGGGCGGAAGTGACATCTGCTTGATTAGCATAAATAATCTCATTGTGAGAACCTCGCGAGCCCCTCCTCATTAAAACTCTTGATTGGTCTGTCAATCAATATGGCCAATTAAGCAAATGTCTCCCTTTAAAAAATACTCACCCCGTCCCTCAACAACTGCAGCGGGCGTTTGGTTTCTGTGTTCCGAGGCTGTGGGGTAAACAACCCGGCGCAGTAGTGGCGGGATCTGGCCGACAGCGGGCGTCCTTCTGGAGTGGGTCTCTTCGATTTCGGCGCATGCGTATGTTAGCTACATCTGGCGCCCCCCCCTCCTTTGCGGAGGGTCGGATGTACACAGTGCCTCAGCACGCAGTTGGAGTGGTTGGGCCAACGGAAGGTGGCGCTGTGCTGTGTAAGTAACTGCCCAAGTTTACCAAACTGACCGGAACTACTTTCCTGTACGGTGCCTGGTGAAGGGCAGCACCAGGAACAGCAGTGTGTAGCAGCACAGATCCTGTGTGACACTGCATGTAGATAGTTCACATGATGGTAACAGTTCTCCATCAGCTTGGCTTCATCTTCATCATCATCATCACCACCACCAGTGTTATTTATCCTATTCAACAGGACACGACTGACTCGGAGTTTGCTTTGTGGTAACTTGATTATTCCTTTAGGAATATGCAACACATACACTTGATTTGTTAAAAACAGGGCCTCGAGATCACGTAACAAAGCAGGACCCACGCTGAAGCGTCAGACACAAACCAGTACAAAACACCTGGGGCCCCGGGGAAGTTGCCTGCTTTGTGATCCCACTTTGCACACGACACTTTGACTGGTGTGAGGATTAAAGTGGGATGTTAAATGTCTATATTTTCACCCTGGATGACATTTGCATTAAGAGAGATGTGCGAGCTGGTACCTGTTGACTGCTACTGTCTCTGCACAGAGGACACCATGTGCCGAGGAAGACCGTGAGGTGTGGTTGAAAGCACAACAAGAAGCTAGTAAGTGGACTTTGAGTTCGGTTTTATTTGCGTAAAACTAGTTTCCAAGGTCGAGAATGAACTTCTAAGCTGAAGTAAACATGTTGCTTTATTGTCAGGTTGGCCTCTGGTGAGCCGGGACCTTTGGCCTTCAGCTGGTTTACATGAGAGGCAGACGTCATCGTTAGAGGTGAGAAGCTTATCGCTCTCTGTAAGGTTTGACTCATTGTAAACAAAAACGAAATAAAAAAGCACAATGAGAAAAAAAACAGAGCCAAACAATAGAAACTGTTTAATTGAATACAAACAATCACAGGCGTAGCAGTTAAACATCATGTCAATGCAGAGTTCAGTCAGCTGGCAGGATTGGAAATGATGAGACGACTGTGCTTTGTTCAAAATTCAAAAAGAGGATGCTGGGAATGTTACGGCTACTGAGAGTGAATTCTTTTATATTTCCTGCTAGCAGGGGAGAGAGACGCCTCCCTTGTCATTTGCCATCATGTCACTGTCTGACCAACTACTGTACTAAAGACAGCGACATACTGGAGGGCCGATGTCCACACGGAGAATCACTGATGATCATGTTGTGGCAAAGAGCGTGACGAGTCCTTTCACGAACGACACGATCTCGTTCCCTCCAAGTTTGGACTCTCCATAAACTCGATCCACAAAGGAAATGGGCACCTGTTGGTTCAAAGAAGAAGAAGGAGGAGAGAGAATTATTCTTCAGTTCATGGATGCAGGTTCACAGTTCTGGTGTTGGTTTATTCAGAGGTCGAGGGGAAACGTATATTTTACATTATACTAGGTCTTTCGGAGTCCAGTATAACCACTATAGTGGGTTTTGTTCTGATGTTGTCTTCATGCAAAATTAAACTGTGAAATTACTCTGTTTTGTTTTTATAAATATAATATAGGTTTTACAAATCTGAACCGGGGTTTTAAACAGTATCTGGTATCAGTATTACTTATTAATCTAGTCCACATTTGACTAGTCTAAGTATAGTGGTTTGTGAGCTAGACCTGGTCTAATGTGGTCTCTGCGAGCAGAAACAGCACTGAAGGTGGCAGAAAAAGCAGTGGAATTGAGCTTTTATTTCCGTTTTCACAAATACAACAAAAATCTCCCGAATCACCAAATATCACCACAAAAACCTTTGTGCACTCTGTAAACAATATGCCCCCCAAAACAAACAAAATAAATACATGAATGAATGAATGAATGAATGCTGGCCTTACTTCTCCGATTGTGTAGTCGAGCTGTCTGGCACGGACGATCATCTCCATCTGAAAGACGTACCCTTTGGACACGCACCGCTCAACCAGGCTCTCCAACACCTTCTTCTTGTACAGCCTGACATCAGTGAGAGAAAGGCAGCGTGAGCGTGAGAAAACACGTACAACTAATAAGTCGCTTGCGCTTATTTCGCAACACTTACCTGAAGCTCCCCGTGAGGTCCGAAGCACCGGGTCTCAACAACACCTGGGTCAAAAAGTTGGCCCCCCGGCTGGGAACGAGACGGGACCGGAGAAAGAACAGAAAAACAAACCTCAGCCTCTTGCCTGTTGTAGTCAGGGTCAGTGCAAGACGTGTGAGTGGAAACAGAATATGTGGGAGTTACCTGATGAGTTTCCTGCGCAGGTCCCAGCCGTAGACGCCTCCGTTCCCTTGGTAACGAGTACCAGACACCAGGTCGTAATTGCCTTTCTTCTGCTTTCTGACAAGCAAACAAAAACTTAATTTATTTCTGTTTTTTGTTTTCATTTTGTACAAACAGATTTAAACATAGTCAAAAAAAACTAAATCATGAAATAGGAAATGGAAACTTAGAGACACTTACTCAATGAACTCAGGGATGAATTTGGGCTGAAATAAAAAATGACAAAGAACGATCAAATATCTGTGCAAAGGGAAATATCACTCACAAACCCTGTTCTATTGCACATAATTCTGGCATTACATAAAGGAGTCATTTAAACTTTGGGGAAGATAGAGAGGAAAGAGCTGACAGAGAAAACAGATCAGGAACTCCGATCCAGTGTAACCTCATATGTAATTCAGGAACCAGTTATAGAATCAGAAAGTGTTAAAAATGTTACTACTCTGATAATCAATAAATGGCTTTTTATGACAAAATGCAACCTCTGGTTCTCGAACGCGAAGGTTTACAGACTAACCGATTAACCAATAAACTGTTATTTAAAGCCCTAGAATCAGCTCCATGAGAACCAACTGTACACACACACACACGCACACACACACACACACACACACAGACAATGAAACAAGCTCCACTCACATGATGGGAAAGATCTGCGTCCATTATGATGATGAAGTTCCCGGTTGCATGCTTCATGCCGTGGATGTAGGCAGTGCCTTTGAAAGGAAACGGGAACTCATCAGTTGTTGGCGAAGGTTCTCAGAACAAATACACACATTTTTACAGTTTTAAACTCACCTAGGCCTAATTTTGATGCTCTTGGTCGTAGAACCTGAACCACAGAAAAAAAGAGATTAAGATTCTGCATGAAGATCACATAGCTCCACTAATTTACTATAGAACCAACTGTTACATAGTTATTTTAGAAAGCTTAACATTGTAAATCACACCCAGAGATGCCTGCTAAGTGAGCCGGGCGGGGATTAGTACCAATTCTTAACTTACTATCTTATCCCCTCCATAAATTTTCTGCAACTGCTCTGCCACCTCCAGTGTCCCATCTGGGCTTCCGTCGTCAATGACAATGATCTCGTAGTTATATCCACTGCAAATACGACAAATTAAACTGAATGTTGTAATGTGTTTGGGTCAGTTTTGTAGCTCTCTCTCACACACACACACACACACACACACACACACACACACACACACACACACACACACACACACACACACACACAACTAAGAGTCTTGTCACTTTCTCACTGCTTTAGTGACAGCTCAGCACTGAGGGACATTACCACAGCAGTAATGTTAGCTAGCACTAGCCGAGCAGCTTTACTCGCCCCCTCCCCGGAACTCACCTTTCACCAAAATATTTCACCAAGAGCCACACTATCAAAGGAAGGTTTTCCCGTTCGTTGTAGGTAGGTAATAGTACTGAGTATTTGTCCCCATTGTCCCGGTTTCGGGGCGAAGTTTGTCGGCTTGTCATTGCGACGTGAATCTACTGTAACCACACTGCGTGAAGTTGTAAAACGGGCCATACAACATCCTGTTTATTATTTTCAGAATAAATGTAATATCTGCACAAACGCATATTTTTAAATAGCCATTTTCCGACTTTATACAACAGCTATACCGAAAAATCACGGGAAAATCATGAAAACATGAAACATATAGCAAAGTTAGCCCCCGTTTGTTCCTCTCGTCTTCAATATCGATACGTTATAGTGCATAACAGTGTATAGCATATTAGCGTCACCTTATAACCATATTAGAGTAAGTTGCTCAGTGATATGCCTACACGTTCATTACAGCTAACGCTACAGTGTGTTGTTACTACACTAACTTTCCTCCTATGATTCAAGGCTATAATCCACGGTCCCCAAAGCAGTGACTAAACACGGTTGGCCTTTATTTTGAAAAATTAACTTTAATTTCCGACAAAACCGGAAATTGAGTGTGTAATGAGGCTAACTTAACAAAGAAACGGGGTTACAAGTCGGAACTTCCGGTGTGCTCTTCAAAATAGACACCACTGGAAACAATTCTTGTACCTTCGCTACGGTTCCGACAAAAGACCATGGCATTAGCCTTCAGTTGGAGGTTTGAGGTTAGGATCAGAATAGCAGCACCCACTGCTTGCATAGATTAAATGTCTTGCATAAAAGAAACTTGAGCAGAAGATACGCTTGCTGTCATAGTCCTCCAGCAGGAATACAATTTCACTACACTACACTAACCCACTTCACTCAAGGAAGTCAAGTTATTTAAAAAAACAACAATAAAACTTCACACTTCATTAGACACATATTAATGGCATTTTATTAACAATATAAAAAAAATACATACAAAAAACCCAAACATCTCTTTCTGTCTGTCTGTCTGTCTGTCTCTCTCTCTCTCTCTCACACACACACATCATGTATTGTTTATCACCTAAACCCCAAGAAATCATAAAATGTAAACACACATTTTCAATAAGAATAGATACAGTATAAAATATCATACACAAATAACTGTATACAGTAAATATAATAAAACAATATACAAATGAGTATACACATGACAACAGACATTCTCACAGTTTATACCATGGAAAAAAAATAAGCTTTTACACCATGGATTATGCATTTTCATTATTCTTGAGGCAGTTAAGGTTAGAAAGGCAAATGAAATAGGTAGACATGTAACACAGAAAGCTATTGATACAGTGCATGGATACATAAACATAGTAACAAAAGGTTTCAGTGCGAATATGGTGTATAAGACAGTAATTGACTGATCCCAATGGGAACATATATTCCTTTATGATGCTATCTGTTCATCTATTTTATATATATATAAAAAACTTCCAACTCAATAATTTCTCAGCCATTTTTTATGTGAAAGAACACTGTAACAAGAGCACAGAGGGAGATCCTTCTCGTATCGTTTCCTTTCTCACACACGATGAAGCTTGTGAAGCGTCCGCATCAGTCAGTGGCTAGTTCCACACACCAAACCTCTTTAGTGGTGCACTTTTACCTCCAGCTTCCCCCCCCAAAGGAACCATAGTCATTTCAAACAGGCACCAGTCACCTTACCGTCGCTGCTGCCTGCTTGTGAATGTCCACTCAAGGCTGGTAGCCATAATAAGGGTCTTCTGGATAAAGAGAGAACACACAAGAGTCAACATGTAAGACAACTTTCACACTGTATTTGGCAGTGTTGGCAAACTGTTGACAGTATATATAGCCACAAGAGGCAATTTAATTATTGAAATAAAGAAAATGAATTTGTATTCCCTACTCTCCAGCAAACTGCTCTGATTAACTGCATTAACATTCCATAAGGTAAAGCTGCTATAATCAACATTTTAATTTTAACAATGGATCAAATGACTCTGAGTGATGTACAAGTGGTCACTCGATGTGGTTTGCAGTAAATCTAAAAGTAATGGTTTGTGATGGAAAGTGGACGACATGTGTAAGATGCCTGAGGAAGATGATGACAAGACCCGTGAAACTCTTTACTGCTACTGAACTACAATGCTGTCACAACCACAAGAAGAAATAATTATTATTATAGAAATCTTTCCATATAGAAACCGGATTATATATATATAACTCAGCCAATATCACTTTGTTTTACTCATCCACTGCTTCTGGTAGAGCTGGATCATCAGGTCTTAATAATCCCAGTGTCATTTGGGTTAGAGGACCTTTCCTAGCAGCTGACCTGTTTGCTGGGGCACTCTGTGGCAGCCTCCACTGCTGTCACACACACCCGGTGGTCCAACCTCGCCTGGCTGTCCAGGAGGTCCGGGGATCCCTGGGGGTCCTGGCTTACCATCATCTCCTTTGGAACCTGGCATTCCCAGCTTGGACTCACCTGGAGGACCTGCAGAGACAACGACACACATGCATCATTCCCGGGCACCAGTACAGGTTTGCGTGCTGGTGATTTAATTTTATATACATGAAACACATGACTCATAGAGGTACCTGCAAATCCTTTTACGCCTGTGGACCCCTCCACATTGGTCCCTGTGTCACCTTTGGCCCCTAGCATACCCCGTCTTCCTGCAGAGACGGAAGATAAAAATAAGTAGAACCAATAGCTTATAATATTTTCTATAGATGCTCAGACTTGTGTGCAACAGTTGCTTGACAAACATTAGAATGTGGTTTTCATTTCAGTCTCACCCTGTTCTCCTGGATATCCAGGCCTGCCAAGTCTCCCCCTTGAGCCGACATTCCCCTGTGTGCCCCTGGCGCCTGGCGGGCCGTTGGGCCCTGGTATACCGGGTTCCCCTGGCGGCCCCACCGGCTCTTCAATGGGAGCTGGCTTACGACTTATCTCGTTAATGAACATGTCGAGCTTCAACACCTCCTCTGAAACACACACACAACTCTGGATGAAGTATGCCCAGGAGAATATGTATATAATATAATACACGCTTGCTAGCAGAGTCCTTACTGTGCACTAGTTGCTCACAGGCCTGTGTGACCAGTTGGTAGATGATGGCCATAGACTGAGGTTCCCCCTGTAAAACATGAGCAGATTCAACAACCATGGTTTAAAAGAGAGCCAATGTATTATTCTAAAAATTACACTTTTACACATACAGTAGAAAGCAATAACAACATGCCTTCATTTAACATTATGTCAGTATTACAATAAGAAAAAAGACTGTAATGCTTTGACCCACCTTCTCTCCTCGTTCCCCTTTATTCCCTGGCAGACCCTGTGAATCAAAAGATACATGAGCATAAAGATAAATAACTAGTGTATATATATACACACACATATAAATATATGTGTCTATATTATATATTTCTCTGAAGTTCCTGAACACTAGAAGAGCAACTTTGTGTCTGGAAATATACAGCTTATATTCCTGACCCATGTTCCCTGTAAATGCTATTCTCACTACATAATAATAATAATAATAATAATAATAATAATAATAATAATAATAATACACATTATTTATAGAGCACTCATTAAAACAAGTATAAAGTGCTTCACATATAAAAATAGAGGGCATAATTAGAATACTAATAAGATAAGACATGCGAACAGAATGAATATGTTTTGTAACCAGTAGATGGCAGTATTTGTCTGGTGATATCCTGGGACCCAATAACAAGGATTTCTGTAGATAACCAAATGTTAGACAGATAAGACTAACGGTCTTACCGTAGGTCCCACGGGTCCTGAGGGGCCCCTTTCCCCTAGAGGCCCTGGGTGTCCTGGCATCCCTTGGAAACCCTGTACAATACAAACAAAAGGATGGGTGGAACAGCAGACAAATGACAAAACTCTCTCTCAGTCCCCCAGATATCTTGGGAAACATTGACAAGTAACCAGTAGGTGGCAGTACTGATTTGTGCCCTGAGATAACTTTGCTATGATATGGAATAAAGTTGAATTGAATTGAATTGAATCCTGAATTGATTGGCACTATTACAAATGGGGATCATAGTATAGACTTCACACAGGCAGTCATTTCAAATTCGGTGACTTTTACATAATTAATTAACACATTTACTACCTTAAAAAAGCTCCACTGGCAGGTCAGAACAGACAATATGAAAGTCCTTTTGACAAAATGGTGCTGAATGCAAAGTGTATTGTCGTGAGGATCTACAGTGACACAGTAGAAAAAGTGTTTATTTCATGACAATCTGCATCTCACTCTAGAAATGGACATTTCAGCCTGCGGGGTGTGCTAGAGGAGTATCAGCCCTTTTAGGTTTTTGTGTGTGTGTCATTATGGATTTAAGATCAAAGTGTTTATGAAATTCTGTGTCATGGACCAAAATGTTGGTCAAGTCAAAGAAGATGAAATTCACTCGTACCCTGGGTCCAGTGATGCCGGGTGCACCGATGTTACCTTCAATGCCCCTGATGCCCTGTGAAAGGACAAACAAAGAGGGATGAGGAACAGCTGACATTTGCTGTTGTGTGTCAGCTGGGATCAAGCAGCTCACCTTGGGGCCTGCTATTCCCTCTTCCCCCTTTGGACCTGGAGGTCCTGGTAAACCCTGCAGGGAGGTTGGAGAGAGCGCAGTGAGAGGCAGATGGATGAGTTTGGAGACAACGATACGGGAAAAAAAGAAAAAGTTTTCTATTCTGTTTCTGTATTTTGGTGACTCCACTATTTCCGGTTAAACTCACCTGGACTCCTGGTCGCCCGAGATCTCCCTTTTCCCCTCTTGCACCAGGTGGACCCTAAACATGTGCAAACAACAAAACAATTATCCTACTAAATTAGAAAAGCGGTTAGCGAGATACGTATCGTGGTTACTACCACTGTACTATACACAGGTACCAATTTAAAGCTGTTACTCACTATTTTGCCCTGCATGGTCATGCCTCGGGGCCCTGCGTTACCCAGGGGTCCAAGGCCTCCCTCAAATCCAGGCTTTCCTGGGGGACCCGCCTCCCCCTGAAACACAGAGAAACTAACTTGACGACATCGATGTTGTGCTCCAAGGCAACCCTTTAAATAAAACGTGTGCTGTAATGTGTTAACGTTTTACATGTTGCCATCATGTCAGAAACTAAACTTCGTAAATGTCATCCTGAACATCTGCTGGCTATTAAGGAACTAAATGGCACAATTTAGTAACTAAATAACCAGAAGATTGAATAAAAGCAGTCACATTACCAGTGCCTGTGGCGCGTTTTTAAGTACCAGCTTTAACTGAAAATGTCAAAATGAAACTTTCAGACAGATTTAATGGAGCTCAGGACTCATCACGTTATACAAGATGCTTTAACTCTAATAGCTTTCCAGTCCTGACTGGTTATGTCACGTGCCGGGAGGATTCAATAATTAATAATAATTAGCCTAGCGCTGGCTTTGTGCCAACAGGAAAATACAGCCCTTACTTACTGTGTGAAGACCAAAAAACATCGCACATCCTACTCAAGTACTTAAACTTAAATCAAACTAAGCCTGAATAAATATTTTCATCTCACCTTTTGGCCGAGCTCTCCCTTGTCTCCTTTCTCGCCACGAGGACCTGGCTTCCCCTGGGAAAGAGAAAAAAGAATTGAATGACATGTTATCAACAACTGGACACACCAAAAAGGAACCAGTGAGTCCTCCAGGTGTAACTGAGGCGTCATTCAATTCAATTCAATTCAATTTTATTTATATAGCGCCATATCATAACAAAGTTATCTCAGGGCACTCAATCACATGGAGCCGGTCGAGACCAACTTCCACACACACAAAGACCCA
>JAVQJL010082663.1:0-22781 GCA_036024295.1 Nannoperca obscura | reverse complement strand
GCTGCAGAGGGGCTCTGGGCTATGTCATCTTTTCACTAAACACACACAGAGAGAGAGAGAGAGAGAGAGAGAGAGAGAGAGAGAGAGAGAGAGAGAGAGAGAGAGAGAGAGAGAGAGAGAGAGAGAGAGAGAGACAGAGAGAGAGAGAGAGATCCTTCCTCCATCACAGTAGGAGACAGTGGACTTGGCTTTCGCTCTGATCTCTCCACGCAGCCTCCGAGCCTTGGAGATAGGGTCAGCTCAGCGCATGATGGCCTTCCAATCCATCTCTGATACAAACAATACACACACACACACACACACATACATACACTCCCCTAAATGTACACAGTCTCAGAATTTCACACATCACACACAGCACGGATCAATAACCAGGGTATGCCAAGAGCAATCACAGGACTGCTGGATGTGGGGGCTGTGTATTTGCGTGACATTCGATCGGATGGATTCACCTTGTTCTTTGCCAGTCTCCTGGGAGAGGAAGCTGAGGGAGGGGAAGTGATATGTGGCATTCTTTCAGGGATAATTCTAAACTCTGTCTTTCTGATGATGGTGGCCTTGGCTCAAAATGGGTACAATACAGGTCCCGCACTGAAACAACTGCTCCTCCATGAGCTCCCCGTATTTCTTTGTTCATCCAGGGGGATGGTTAGTACACCGTTAAAGGTTTGGTTTTCATTGTGCATGTGTGTACACAAGCACGTGGGAGCCTTCAAGACTGTGTCTCATGGGTGAGTGTGTGTGTCTTTGAGACATATGTTTGGGAAACAGAGAGCGAGAGCTCTTATCTGTATTGTCAGGGGATAATCACACAGCATACCCTTGAATATCCTGTGTGATAAAATCTGATGTGACACTGTGGGATTGCCGGGATGATTGAACTCTTGTCTTAAAGAAATCAAGCAAATCCACCGTCACTCGGCTTGAGATGGGGATACAACACAACAAAGTCAAATGACTATGTTTGGAGCATGAAGCTATCAGGGAAATAGTAACACAGTTACAAGGCAGACCAGCATGCATAACCGTCTGAACATGAAACCTTTCTTACACCAGGGAGGATTTATCTCAAACTATTCTTTAGTGAATTGGATCTGAGAGTGTGTTTGTGTGTGTGTGTGTACTCCTGAATCAAACAAATACAATGCATCAAGGATATTAAACAAACTGAAAGGAATGGGATTTAAACAGAGAGCAGACATGAAAGATGTGAAGGTGTTTTATAGATGCTAGTTCCAGCTTCCTCTCAGCGCCTTATGATCCTCAAATGAAATGTGTTTAAGGGATTTCAAACGTTAGCGTCCACTACAAAACAACATTCACAGAGCTGTAAGGGACGCAGTGCCTAGCCTAAAGGTACGTCAGCAGGGATGATGCTTTTTAAGAATGCAAGCCTGAACAGACTTTGGTGGTTAAACATTAAGTCCACGTGCAAAGTTGAGTAACCATACGATCAGTTCACAATTTCAAACTGGCTGTCACTTGTCTCAGAACCAGCTGTCCACACAGGTCTTAAGAAAGAGGATCAGAAATTTACTTAACAAAAATGGTTTCCAAGTAGGCTCCATGAGAGGTATACAGGGAGAAAGCAGCATTTTCTTCTGTTTTTTTTCTCACTACGTTGGGCAGATCGATTGTGCCCCTTGTGATACTGGAAACCTCATTGTGAAACTGGGGGAACCTTTTTTATAACATGTATAGTTAAATTATGAGATGTGTGATTTCAACAACTGCAAGTGGAGATTACACTTTGCTATTCAAGATCTAGAGAAAAAAATATATATAGTCAGGTTTATATGCCGCATAAAAAAATGTGGGGGGCCCTGAAGTGAAATGTATCACACATGTGTGTCTCAGTGTCTGCGTGGATTGTTGCATTTGATGAAATAGAAATGCATCTATTTTCCGAGGCATGCGGATGACTGATGCTTTAAAAAAAGCTTTCCATGTGGATTGCCCTTTAGTCTCAGTGACAACATGGAGACAAGCATTGTTCAAATCCACAGAATTTCACTTTGAAGCCTACCCAAGACCTCTACATTACCGGCATAACACATATACCAGGGTTGAGTGGATACGTGTTTGAAATGATTCACTAGATTGTGATGTGTGTTGGAACACAGCAGCTATACGTGACATTTGTTGTACATAGTGGAGGAAAAAATTACATTCAACTACATGAGGAGAAATTCAAAGAAAACAAATGTGTCCAACAATACAATTAACAGTTGGACGAACAATGGACACTAAAGAAAAAATCTATTTGACAGCATCACCAGCATCTTGGAGGGGACAAACACCCTAAAAATGGTAGCTGGTGTCCATTAGCATGCCATTTGCAATGCGCAGAGATGTGAGAGTAGCCATGCTCATAAAGCCTTGCCTCTCTGAAAGATCCTCCACGCTTGACCTTACGGATAATACTTCCGCTAGATTTTGAAGTGCTTAATAAGTAATATTCTGTTAAAGGCCAGCAGGTATTTGGAACAGGGAATCATTATTGAATGAGGCTCAGACCAGGTTTATAGTACCAATTATGCTAGGCTATAAAAGTCTGATAGTGGCCGAACAAAAACTTTCACAGAGTTTCCAAGTTGCTGAGGAGAGACTCCAGATTAGAAATTCATTTGAGAAACATGATGTGCAATTATGATCGGGAGATGGGGGGAGTTGCATCATACTTGCACCAGCTTCTTATCTCTGGTCATATCAAGGCTAATATCTGTTCAAATATTCAGCTTTCAAGACTGAAAGTGATTTGGAAAAGAGACACATAATGGCTGCATCTACACAATGAATTCTGGGTATGGTACACAGAGCTATAACTCAAACCATCGCTTAGACAAATCTCAATGAGCTAACATTTTTCAAACATAATCCCTTGAATTCATCGGAGTAATATTACTATCTAAATGTGTATGAATAGATTTCACCCAGTGACAGAGTATACACAGTAGATGAGTTGTAAATATTTCATTTTGATGTCTGGGATGAGGTTTTATTATTGATGATGAAGGGGGTTTGGGCCTCTTACGTAGAGATTATGGTAAAATGGATATTACTCTCACTGAAGGTTTTATAACAACTCCTGTGGTTAAGATAAGACCATGAATGACACAGAGGGAAAGTTCAGTCTTCCATCCTCTACCTATATAATGTCACCTCTTCCTCTCGTTTACTCTCCTGTCATCTCTATTCCTCTCTGCTGGCCCTGAACCAGCACCTGCACCCACACCCGTTCCTTTTTCTCTTTCATGGTCTCATTTGTCTTCTTGCGTCTCTCTCTCCCAGTCTCTGTCACGCTTTCACCCTCCTCTCATCTTTTCATTCCCCCCTCCCTCCCAGGAATGGATTCAGGTGAGCCAATTTCATCTCGGTCATGCCTCTTGTTTGCAACGGTCAATTCAGCTTCTCGGGAAAATGGCCTCCTCTCTTCATTGAGGGCCTTTTCATTTGGACAACTTTGCTCCCTTGCCCTAACCCTGAAATTACTTTTGGGTGGTTGTGAAAGGGGTGATGCGTTAGTGTGATACGTGGCTGTCTTTTCATGCTGGACTGACACCTTTGTCCAGTGGCAATGGTTTTGTTTGGCTCAAGACGGAATATGAAAATGCTATTAGCCAAAATACAACGTTTGGTGATCCCACTTGAGCAGCCTGTTGAGTCATGATTAATGTTAACACCATGGCACAGCAAGAACAAAAGGAGCGTACATCTGTCAGAAGGCTCTTATGTTCAACACAGTACATTAATTCGACACTTTAGACCTTTTAGCATTTATACAGAGGAAAGCTAAATGCTCACAATAATAATCCTAACATGCTGATGTTGTGGTATAATATTATACCTGTAGAATTTTCACCAGTAGTGTAGCATTTCACCTCAGCACTAAACACAAACTTAAGTGATCGGAATATCATTCACACATACATTTTGTATGTGCAGCAGTGACGTAAAGGAGAGCGCGCTGCAACATCAGGCTGAGGTGGACACCTCACAGTAGAGTACAGGAAAGAAAGGGTCAGATGGAAACCCATCCATCAAAATAAGCCCGTATCTGACCCAATATCAGTCTTTAGGATTAGCTCGGGGTGTCTTGACTAATAATCAAAAATTTCAGTCTGATGGGGGCGCTAGATCAAAAGTGAAAGGATCACTAAAACCATTAGGATACATTATCTGGAAACCATGAATGTCCATGCATGAGGTAGATGTTATGATTACTGGATAAATGAAAACTACTGGTGGAACTATATTCACCAAATTTCAAATTTCAGGGGATCACCAAAGTCAGTAAGCTTCATTGTTAGGGGATTTTGAATGTCTATACAATCCATCCAATAGTTGACGATATTATTTCAGTTTGGACCAAAGTGCTGGACCGACCAACATTGCCATCCATAGAGCCTGAGCATGCCTAAAGAGAAACATGTTTCAGTTTTTGTATTTTGTCAGACACTTGCTTTTTGGAAGAATCACTACAAACCTTCATCTACCTAGTTTGCTATATTGCCAAGCAATTAAGGTGCGTACAAACCATGGAAGTATATTAAAACTTGGCTTACTCTGTTGCAGTCGTGAACATATCAGGTGTTGAGTGAAATTGATTTTCTGAGGAAATGTTGCTGCGAAGCACATTATTGCTCAGAAGACTACAGTGGCATACAAAGTGAGACAGGATGTTCCCTTGACATAGTATTTTAAAGTTAGGATGATGTAGTCAGCAGCTCATTAATGCTTTGTTAGCATTTTCAGTAATGGGAAATAAATTAGACACAAGCAATATGACAACCTCTGTTATAAAAATATTCTCTCACCTGTTCATAAGTCTTGACATTTTAGAAAAAGAGAGACCTTTAGCTCACCAATCAAGTTTCACATTAGGTGACAGGCATGAATATAACCCAATGATGCTGATCCAAGTGTGGAGTATTCTTTTGATTATGCTCCTCTAGCTGCCTTGCAGTTTCACTCCTCCCCATATCTCTCTCTTTTTCCCTGTTCTTGTGCCCTCTGAGAGATCACACCCTGTCCACATGCTCGAGCCATTAGCTAATAATTCTCTCAGATCATGAGTCGTTTACTTCACTCACTCAAGCACCGCCACGCTCGTCTAATGGTGATGACCCAGGTGTGTGCGTGTGACAGAAACTGTTGTGTGTGTGTTAGCGTGCGTGTGCTTATATGTACTCTGTGGATGCATCTGTTACCTGCGCCGCCTTCACGTGTCATTGGCTGCAGCAAATGAGAAGCCTTCGCCTCTCAGCCTCCCATCCCAAGGAATAGGAGCTGAATGGCGCACAGCTCTGACCGGAGGCAATCAGAGTTAGCTTTAACGGTGGGAGCTAATGAGAGAGGTCTAGTGCTGTGACTGTGTAAAGAGGGTGTGGAGCCACGGCAATGCTCAGTTGATTTTGACGCATTGCACACACATACACGCTGAAAACGGATGAGATATTTGGATTGTATTGGCATGTAGGTGGGGAAACAGTAGGGAGGGGACGTAAAAGTGTTAGTACCCTCAATGGCAACTCAAATACCTGGACAGTGTTTCCCCTAGGGTGAAGTATCTTCAAAATGTTCTTAATTGCATTTATTGGCCACACCCTGTTATGTTTGACTGATTAGCATGCAACCAACATGCAACATTGCACATAAACATCATTCCCTCATTCTCCCATTTAATATTTTTGTATGAGGATGCATACATACAAACAGTCCATTACAACTGTATCCTCAAGGGAAATCAGGCCATTCATAGGACTGCATATGTCACATGTTGACATTTTATCCTTATCATTACTTGATGCATAGGAGTGGAATTAACACAATTTCCCCTGAACATTTGAAATCACATATTTAACTGCTGAAATAAACAAACAATGGAATTGTGAATAAAAAGTAAGCAACACAGACCAACAGAGAGAGACACTGAAGACTGAAAAACACCCAAACACTCCCCCGCTTTCACTCAGAGATAGGATCACAATCAGATAACACACATATACACACACACACACTTGCTTGCTTGTCTGTCTGCTCCCCTTTTCTGACCTCACTGAATCTTCCACTAAAGAAATAGGGATAAGGAGAGGGGGAGACAGGCGAAAGGAGAGGGCAAAGGGGGAGGGTGGAAAAGCGGGAGGAGTAGAATGGCATTATGTCTATCGGTGTGGATAATTGAATGTTGGAGCGTTTTTCTCCAAGCCTTTGTTGTCCAATCAATACAGCAGTTCCCATGGGAGCTAATCTGTATTAGCAGAATTAGCCTGCTGGATAACTCAGATGTCTCAACCAGAGGGCCCCTTTTCCTTGTCCACCAGTTTGACATGCTGTTGGATGCAGGACCACAGACAGCTGTGTTTGGGTGAAGTGAAGGGTAATCTACTGTAACATAGAGGTTAAATAGAAATGTACACGGGGTGGTTTATTCCATGTATTTACACAAAATTTTAAGTTTTAAATCACACTGACAAGCATAAAAAATGCATCTAAATCTACGACTACATCCTTGTTTATCTGTCGGTCAAAACAGTAACTTTGTTTCTCTAAGTATTGACGACGGCTCACTATTATGTGGGAAATCTGTAAAATATTGAGAAAGGGTCTCTAGTGATGCCAAAATATTTCTATGTTTGATGTCTAAAGTGATGGCAGCAGCATAACTTTCACCATTTTGCTGGAACTTTATCTGCCTTGAGAAAGAAAGTGAAGAATCAGCCTGCGATAATTAACACCATCAATCATGCAAGATGCTCTGTGGTTTCAGGTATGATGCTCCAAATTTGACAGAAAATGATCAATATGAATGATGGAAGGGAACTGGTGTTTATCAGTAGCACCTTTCACACAAGTTACAGACACAGGGGAAACCGCAGCGCTGTGTTTACACAGCTCAACATGGAACATATGAGAATTAGCAGGGTGTTTGTGTGTGTGTGTGTGTGTGTGTGTGTGTGTGTGTGTGTTTGTGCACACGTGTGTGTGAGCATTAAGAATGAGTGGCCTGCTTGTGCTAATGAGAGGTGAAGGGAGACAGTAATTGAAACCCTGGGGAGAACGGGAGATGGAAGTGGAAGGGGGGGAGGCAGCAAATGGAAAAAACACACTCCCTGTACTCCTTTATTTTCACCATGGATCTAGGCAGCATGTTCCCCCAAGAGGCACAGCCGGAGGGGAGAGTGCTCTCTTTCTCTCTATTCACAAGTTTTATGCTGTGCAGTTACACTACAAAACACACAATCAGGACCTATGAATAAATGACATAAAGAGCCTGATTTGGATTAGCATGAATGTTTATTTTCTGTATTTAAAACCTCAGTCTGAAATTGGTGTACACCTTGCATGGATTTTAATTGTAACATGGACTGTTGGGTGAAAACATTAATAAAGAGTAGCTAAGTGGGGTTATTTAGGGTCAAAAGTAAAGTCAATCTTCTACAAAGACATGTTAGGTGACTGAAAGTTGGAGCACTTCCAAGACTTGGATGGGCATGAAAATCACCCTTGATAAATCATCAGTACCAAGGAAAACAATACCTTGTTTTTTTTAAATCAAAATTAAAAGGTATGCATACATAAAAGTGCTACTTAGTCAACTTTGACTCCCAAGGAGCATTTTCCTAAAAACAACTTCCATTAACCTTGCTTAAAAGTCTCTTCTGTGCCAAGATGAAGGTAAAGATTATGCCTCAGTTAGTTAGATTAATTCTCTTGTGGATTCTGGGTCAATTTTGGATGGAACAAGCAACTATAATGGTGCAGTGCTTTGGTACCAATTGCAATGATCAAGGGTTGTGAATTTGCTACAGCCCTGATGCAGTTGTAGCTAAGTATTGGGTATTGGAGTATAGCCATTCGCCATAACAAACCGATGAGAAAAAACATGAGTATTAAAAACGATTCCCTAAAATCATACATATTCATAATCAAACATGTATATTGTGGCTTCTGAGTTTACCATATGTTCCTACACCTCTACCTGTTCTTACTATTTGCTCTATTGGCCGTTTATAGTGTTTCTTGATCCGATATGTACAGCATGTTCTGTCCTATAAGACAAACTGTGCTTATAAACTATTTCAGCTTGGGATGTGCCACAAGCATGGGTTTACACTGCCTGCTGCAGTGGACCGAGGTGTTGTAACATTGTCACCACGTAATAGCTCATGGCCTTGTGCGATGACACCCAAGATGCTTTATACACATGTCCCCACACACACTTGAGCGGCTGGACAAGGCCTTGGAAACCGTATTCAATTACCCTACAGTTTAAGCTGCTAATGATATTTATGTAAAGTTGTCGCTGCATGCTTGCCACAGATCAATGCAAGAAAAACTTAAAAAAAAGATCAGGCAAGGTCTTTAATCAACCAACCACTCGGCACAGTGCAGGCACAGGAACAGCTATGCATGTAAACTCACACACACACACTCCTGGAAATCTTCCAGGGAAGCTGCGGTTCTTACAAAACTACCATCCCCTCTGACCTAATAGCCTACAAAAATAGACACACACACACACACAGAAACACACCCACCAACAAACATTACATTTGCCGAGGCTGCAGCAAGTGACATGAATAAGCAAATACTGGAAGTTGATAACAATGCTAATACTTACTTCCACAAACAATACACAATTTCAGAAGTGTTTTACTATGCTTTGAATGACATTTTTTCAAACACCTGCATTTCATGTAAGCTGCTTTCACACTGACAAAATTGCTATCATTTGATGTATTTTAGGGAACTTTTGAGACTGGCAGACATTATTGTAGAAAGACTGTAAGGACATAGTGAAAAAGAAGTCAAACTTCACAAAGGCCTAAATATGTTTCTTCAGAGGTGCCAGGCACATTTCTTGGAAACAAGCTTTAAACGTGGTATAGACAAATTAGCACACCACTAAGCCAATTGATTGCTGGCACAAAGCCAGTCTAAGAGAAGAAAAACATTAACAAGAGTATTGTGGGTTGGTATCTATTATTAAGTACGGCTATTATAGTGATTTCCATCATAGGAGACAACATGTGTGCACACACTTGTCAGTACAGTTCTTTTTCTAAAACAGTGCACTGTCCTTGAGCTAGTGCATCCTATTAATGGTAACAAAAACAGATAATGCCATAATACATCGACACAGTTACACATGTGCACACACATACAGTACATACAGAAGCACACACCTGCAAACTTCCTGGAAATCATCCAGGAAGTTCTTTCAAAGCTTCCATTTCAACCACAAGACTACACACAAACATGCATGCACAGGCACACTGTATCATGGCTGACAGTGGTCATAAATAAATCGCAGCTTTATAGAGAAAACAACTTGTCACTGCTGAATTGAAAACAACCTTAGCTGAAAAGTTGTTGCATGGCTCACTGTGGATGATGACTTCACTGTAGCCATTGATGTTTAATATGCTGGTTATAAGGGTAAAATGTGCTGAAAAACAAGTAAACACAGAAGCTAACTCAAAAAGTATACACTATGTACCATGTGTAGTACAGAACACTTTTAAACAGGAGATCAACTGGCAAGGTCAATTATGATTTGTGTCATGAGCAATAAAATCTTTTTTTTCAACTATATTAGCCAAGGACATTGCCTGACCTGTCATACGGGTTCTTGCTGGCAACTGCACACCAACTGCAACATTCTTTAAAAATAGAGATGGTCATAAAATAGTGACACTGCAATCAAGCGTGAGGTGTGACAACACATCAAGGGTCTTATTTTCTGAGGACACATCATGAGTCATAATTCTAAGGATATTTTAGGAATAGGGGGTGCTGGCCAAAGTCCGACATGGCCACATGGAAAACGGGCAAGAGGGCAAACCCATAGACACTTCCTTACACGTGCTCACATGCTATTTTACCCACAAAAGCAATGACATGGATATTGCCACACGTAAATTCAAATATAGTCTCACTGTTAAGGCACATTCCTGTACATGCAGGAGCCTTTGAAAAAGCCTGTGATGGTAAATGCACTAAAAGCATGCTGCAGTTGCTAACTCCAAACCCTCCATTTCTCCAACCCAGTTCCCCTAGCCACAGCAGCTGGGATTGCATTCAACAGATTGGTCAGGGTCTTATTCATACTGAGCTGGTGCAAACATTTGTACATGTAAGTTTATACATGGTGCGACATGGTGGCTACCAGCCACTCTGAGCTGTGAAGCCAAACTTCCACCATGCATCAAGTAGTAATTTATAGCCCTGCTTGGTAACTAGAAAAGTTGAGGTTGAGGACACATAGATTCTGAACATTGGATGCTGGATTCAGAACAGTGCATGAAACAGCACTGATATATTATCCCCTGTAAACAAAATCTTTCACAGTGTACATTCCTGGAGATCTGATCTGGAAGTAAAATTCAAGCTTTTGCACATTCCGATCTCACAGATATGAACATCAAAACATTTCAGCAGTTACCAGGACACAGAAGAAGAAATACCCAAGTCATAAAACATAAAAGTGCAGGAGCTGGCTCCTTGACTTGGCTCTGAGTTCACCATTCCAACTTTGAAAACAAGGCCCTAAAATACCAGAGCCATAAGGGAGGTGCTGTTAGGTGTGTTGGGGGGAATGTATGTCCATTTGCAGAAGGTGAACGAATATGGGTCATATATAAAAAGAACCAGAAAGGTCTAGCCTGTAAATTAAGGCCAAGGGGTAGATGCGGGCCAGCACATAAGAGAATGGTATCCTTTTGTACAAGGTGTTCAAAGGTCTCTCATTGCTGCAAGTCTCTTGTACAGTCTATTGCCTCTATTGACATGATCTCTTAAGATCTCTTCAGAGTAAAAGGAACTCACATAAATACATACACAGATTATGGCAGAACTTGGTGGTGTTTATAAAAATAATAGCATTTGATTCTACTCCTACTACTACGTTTGCAGCTGGAACAAACAACTATGAGTCTTTACTGAAGATGCAGCTCTGGTCAACACTATTGGTATGGATAATTAATAAAAACCACACATGTGATTGCAACCTTGCACTTTTCTCATTGGTCACTTGCTGTTGCTTTGCAGATTTACAGTGGTTGAGAAGCACCAAGGGAAAGAAAGGGCAGATGGATGTAGTGAGGACGAAGAGTGGATGGTGCACCTTCCACCCGGTCTCTTCTCCCTCCCTCCTCAGAACTGATGAAGGACTTAATCTTTGGTGCTACATCATCAGTCCAATAATCTAATTAGGGGGAAAGGAAGAGTGTCGGGATGGATTCATATGTTGGGCTGGGCCGCGCCTCCTTACCTGCCCCTGCTGCCATTGCCATGCACATTAATCAGAGAAGAGGAACCTCCTCTGCTTCTCCTAGTGAGAGAAAGATAGAGGAGGGGGGCATGAAACAGACACTTTCCAAAAGGCCTGGCTTACATATTTCATGGCACATTACGGATGTCGTGCCTCAGCTCTGCCGACAACTCATTAGAACCTTTATGAAGGGGGAGAGGAGAAAGGGAGGGAGTGGAGAAAGTAAAGGAGCAGGAAAGCATTCTTAATATGCATCTGTATATCAGTATTTTATATCATTCTTTTAGAGTTTTAGCACACATTTAAATGGGCTGCCCAATGGTACTGATATCGGACTTGTTGGTCTGGCCATAGAAAAACTGGATAAGTTGCGGGGAGAGCACTGTCATTTCACTTCATCACAATGCAGTTGCTTATCTTAGCCTAGTTTACACTCATACTCAGTGACTGTTGAGTAATCCATGAGATTTAAAATTGCTACTAGATTATATTAGATGATATTTGACTTTAAATTTCCGTTGTTGGGATTGTTTATTTCCAATCACTTCCAGTCATCTTCCAGATGTAGTTAGCTAGCTGCGTGTTAGTGTTAGCTAACTTAAGTTTTACACCGCATAGTAGCAGCACGTTTCTCTCAACATATTTCATTTGTAGTGGTTCACTCGCCATTCTCAACTCTCTCTTTCTCTGTCACCATAAAATGATTTCTGGTTGTAAGACCTCGCAACTCCACTGTTACAGGGCCGGTGTCAATAGCGGCAGGCTCCATGGTGTCTCTAGTCACTGCTCCTCAACTCTGTCCGACCACCAGCCCCCACTGCCGACCCAGTTGCACAAGCACATGCATCCCCAGACATCATTCGCTGCGCAGGCTTTTGCTGATGGAATCACATTGATGTTAACGTCCAGGTTGACCTACAAAAAATGTCATCCCTGGAATACTCAGCAGCAACCAATCAACATCTTTTACTGCCCCCACCAATCAAAGCAGTGTAGGACCAGGCCTGGTTTAAGTGCAACTTTTTCTCTCTGGATTTTAAAATTATGTGCAGTAAAAGGTTGTTCTTCCAGGGGGGATGTAGAGAGCCATCCACTTCATTCAATACATATGAATATGGCAGTTGCTTTTCACCTAAGGAAGAGCTCCAGCAGGAACTCCTTAGGTTTCATTCTATCGCACCCAGATCACCCATGTAGATGTCCCAAACAATCTAACTGGAGTTACCACTGCAGTAATAGGACTATAATCCCTCACTAGCAACTTGCCAATTGTATTTAATTGAGTACCTGGCCAACCTGGACAAGAATTGAACCTGTGTCGCCGTGGTGTTTCATGAGCCCATTTTCTCCCATGGCAAATCCAGTGTGCTACCTAAACAAACTCCAATGACTGATTTCACTGGAATCAAAAACACATAAGCCTCCTGCATAGGATTATCCAAATATCATACAGAATATAATTCAGTGCCAAATATTCATGGTAAATTGATAACCTTCTACCCTATGCATATTAAAAGAGTGCCTTTAATTCAAGGTGAAGTGTTACAAATGTATTCCTTCAACGATTGGAAACTACCCCAGGTACTAGGTACACATTTGGTCTCAGGAGGGCCCATTACTGTGTGTGCCTGTGATGGTACATCTGTGATAAATGGTACTTGTGGGTATAAAAATGTGCTCTTGTGCCTCTTTTTGGAGTGTTTGCACAAGCGTTTGCACAAATGTTTGCTTGCTGACTTCTACCCTTCCATAATGACAGCTTGTGTATACCTTGTAGGTACATGTGGTAACTATGACAGCCAAACTCCATCTTCATCCCATTCAATATTTAAACTATTGTATATTCCAGTAGAAAGCAAGGCAAAGTATTTACATTTGACTTTTAGGGACATACATTCTGTTTGAGGAGATGAGTTGTAGGGCAATTTTGTTAAATAAACTGAAAGGTATTTTTTATTTTGTTTACTAGAGATGGATTATGATGCCAGGTGTGTAATGTTCCACAGTTGCAGGACTACATGTCTGTGATCAGAATGATGGGAAAGGTGGGTGACGAACACAAAAGGGAGAGAGCTCAGCTGATGGCTTGCTGGTGGCCTGATTGCTCTTGGCCCAGCGGCCCACTGAGCAGTGATTGCTACAGCTGGGGCCTCTAGTACAGATTCCTCGGGCGCTCCCATAGCTCAAAGCTGACACCTCCCACTAAGCACTGTCTGCCCAGACCAACCTCTCACGATGCCATTTGTCCTGACAGATGGAAAGACAGGTTTGAAACCAGCCTCTCTCTTCTTCCACTGATTTGTCCTTTCTTTTGTCTCCCTTGGCTCATCCATCATTCATTTTCAACCTCACTTTTTCACTTTGTGTCTCTATCGTCTCCTCTGTCCTGCCCTACTGTCTCTTCCATCCTAGTCTCTCTCTTCATCTCATCCACCTTTCTGTTTCCAGAGCGCAATCCACATCTGCCTTTTCAATATTCCTTCTCCAACTCTTGCGCCCTTTGCCCTCGTGTTCACATTCATTTATTTGGATCGCTTCCACCTCGGAGGGAATAATCCGCTAACTGGTTCATTCATACGGATGACATCATCAAATCCCTTCGTTGCCGTTGGCTGGATTAATCCTGCTCATTCTCTTGCACTGACTGAGTTCATTATGGAGCCACAAATCCAGTCGGCTTAAAAAGAGCGAAGGGGTCCTGGTTACTACTGAACAAGCTCCAGGGGAAGAGAGTGAGTGAGCCAGATAGTGAGAGAAGGAGAGAGAAAGTAGCAGTCACTTTAGGCCACAGTCAAAGTGCAGTATTAAACAAAAATGATGGATTTTTGGATCTGCATTCACACAAGGCTGAAGCAAATCAAACTGTGCACTGTGCGGTTTGGAAGAAGATGGTGGGGGCGGAGTCTTAGGTGGTTCATTTGTATGTGTGTGTGTGTGTTAATATGCGCAGTACAGGAGCATAATCTTTAAATATGTCTCTCTGAAACATAATGTTTATATATTTATACACAGTATTCAGTTCTTAGAGGTTCAACAGCCCATTAGAAAGGCCATACAAACGTTAGAGCTACAAATAAACTATTGTGTAATTATATGGATTCTTGTGAATCAAGGATGTGCTAAGTGATGGTAGAATCTATGGGATACTATGGGAATCCTCTAATCAACTACTCTTCCCTCCTAGAATAACTGGTGGTCTAAGCCATTCTCACTATACAAGAGACGGAAAAGACGCTTCTGTATATAGTCTATATGCTGCTTTTATTGAACATTCCGAAAAAAGGGATGAATGCCCTTTTTTTGCCGGTGAAGTTGCAAAGATGAACTTGGAAACCATATAAAAACAAACAAAAAATGTAATGGTAATAATTAAACCATTAAAATGGTCACACCCATGATGGTAGCAAAGAAAATAATAACACATGTTTACAGGTGTAAAATTAATAAGACCCTAAAATTATAGAACATAATTAGGTCACACAACTTAAAATCATATTATAGTGTGGTAGGCAATCCTGGCACCTTGTGGTAGTAAAGCTCAGTCCAAACCTGGCACGACTTGAGCTTATTCCTGGAAATGTAGACCATTTGTGTTTCTGCTGTTACTATGGGAGCTCCACTTAGCTAATTTAGGTTACACAACACTAGATGGCTAAGGGCAAGAAAGAGAGAGCAAGTGAGGAGGAGGGTAGCATAGAAGGAGACTACATGCTATGCTCCACAGGTGCAGTGTAATAGCAGTAACACAGCTGGTCTAACCAGATCCAGGTTAGCTGTTGTGAAGAAGAGTCTAGTATGTCATGGGAATACTATAGGGGATCTACCCAAGGCTAGGGGGCTCAGGGAGAGGAGGTAGATGGGGGCCCCCCTCATCCTTGCGTGACAAAACTGATAAGATTGCTTTGACTAATGGACATTTAAGTGCTATGAGACCAAGTGACAGATCTAGAGGTCAGAGATGCGGCTGAGCAAATCGGTTGCTGGATGCTGTGGCCAATGACATAATAAATAAGCTATGGCATCCCACCTATGCATTATGTATAAATGCTTGCCTCTATACAGTACATGTACTGTGCATATCTATGCATTTGCGCTGTAGTATACGATACATGTGTGCATGAAATCATTGATTATGGAGTATTCCATGTACATAAACATAGTATTTTGTCATTCATTTTTGCCCCATAAGCAGCAGAGGCTATTTACTGTATGTGGACAATTACTGATCATGATGCCAAGAAATATTAATGGTACCCAGGATGAATTTTGTTGGCCACCATCAGGTCAAGAACATTTCCACTTGAGCAACACTTGAGCATGCCATGGTATAAAGCCCTAATGGGTGGATTATCATTTTCAAGTTTGCCATAGATACAGTAAACTGAGGATTCATCCCCATCTTTCTGGTAACCACCTGATCTTTTATCTTGGTCACAGTCAGTTCAAATTTTCAACAATAAACAAGAAATATCTCAAAAGATTGCCATTCAAATTTACCGCATATATTTATGTTCCACAAAATAGGAACATGTTTTCATTTGGAGTACACCATTAGGTTTCATATTGCTCTTCTATACACTCTCTCTTGTTGATCCATCACAGTTGTACTATGGGTTGTGAGGAACATTGCAGCCTCCTCTTTTAAACGTGTAGTCTTTTGTTGTGCAGGCAGTTATGCGGTCCTTGCGTCAGAGAGATACAGGGCTTTGAAATGCATCATTTCTCTATTTTTAGAGATATGTAGGCTTTAGTGGAGTTACTTTGAAGCATTTTTATGCATGTTAGATGTGTGTGCACCCTTATGTAAATAGTGATGGGAGTGACAAGGGTGATTACCAATGAAAATTAGAGGTGGCAATAAACAATAAAAAAAAAGCTAAATTTATGGACCCATTATCCAAGTTAAGATGTTTTTCATTGGTGTGTCCCACCCAAACTCCCCATGGACGTTGGGAGTAAACGTTTCACTTATCATAAATTCTCTACATTGCATTGAATATACATTGAATATACCCATGGATGCCTATATAGCATCATAGCACACGGAGACAAAACCTGCATGATATTTACATAAAAAAATGCTCTAGTCACAACTAAAAGCTACCTAGTGTGGACAACAAGTGTTTGTGGATCGACTGGCTTGTTGTAGGTGATTGAGGCAGTGGGTGATCATCCCTGTCTGTCTATCTGCCCCCCCCCTCCCTCCTCTAGCCAGATGACACACATTGTGGTTGATCTGTCATTGTGCTGGCATCATCGGAGCAGGACATGCATGATGTGTCAGAGATAGAATGTCACGCTAGAGGCCCCTGGTTGGAGAGAGGGATGAGAGAGGGGAGAGAGGACGGATGAAGCGAGATCGACAAAAGAGTGTGGCACACAAAAGAAGGATGGGGGGAAACAGGTGGATTGAAGGTGTTAAGCAGAAAGGCAGACAAGGATGGAAAAGGGGGGGGATCAAGTGAGGAAGGGCTGAGCACACAGAGTCAGATATAAAGAGATTATTTCGAATGCCAATGCTGCACACTCTCAGCGCAGGCATAAGGGCGGCAAGGTGGCTGCTTACACAACACACACAGACTTACACACATACACAGCTACACGTTGCCAAGAAGGCCTGCTGGGCGCCTGCAGAGACGTGAGTCATAGTATCCATATCACTATGCCACAACATACAAACAAACATATTGTGCTGCTTGAGTACCGCTGTTACAGGCATTTTGACATTTCCTTGACAAAAAGGAGAAGATCTGAAGGTTCTGCCTGGTTGTGTTAAGGGAGTGAGAGGAGAGCAGCAGCTTTGCACCGCTCTAGTTGGTACAGTACAGGAGAGCAGTGAGTTATAGCTGGCCTCTTACAACAAAGGTAGAGTCTGTGGTTGTGTGTGTAGGTACACAGTTGTGAAACGTGTTGTGTGGGCTGGTGTGTGTCAGTAAAGACATAGATAGCTAGTGGGTGTGTTTACTAATGTGTGTTAGCGGAGGATGTAGTGTGTGTGTGTGTGTGTGTGTGGGGTAGCAGGGATTTAATGGGATTTCCAGCTCAGCAGAATGTGCCTGCTTTCTTCACCCCCCCCAACATGTTCAGGTGCGTGCGCGCACAAACACACACTCTTCGCATCGATCCGACCGCCAGCCGCAGGGTCATTCATCAGATGGTTGGACACACCCAGGTGTGTTTTACTGTTGGCCAATGCTCAGCAGCGCATTCGAGGAGCAGACAACCTTCATCGGAGACACACCAGAGGAGAGAAGGTGGATGAAAGAGGGAAAGTCTTACAGTAACAAAGTAAGAATGAGCTTCTAAAAACAAAAACAAATGTCCTGTGAAAACTACAAAAACAAATGTATTTTGTGCAATGCCAATACACTATAACTAGTAAGAATAAAAGGCCATTAATCACGTATGTCACTGTCAGCATCATGACATAATATGAGGAAATCCAATGTCTAACTACATTTTTTTATATATTACTAATTTGCTTTGCCAAATACATTTTAGAGGAAATGTTATAGCTAACTTGATGACATTCCCATAGGAAGTCATCAGGAGGGGTTTGGGGTGGATGGTGGGGCATAAATAAAGAAATCAAGATGTACCAAGGGGTTGTATCTTGCATCCCACATGTAAGACTTAGACAACTTAAACACTTATGGAAAGATTATGATTTGGAACATCCTTAAAGGTCAGCATTGAATTTTCCAGTATTCAACCACCACCTTTCCCTGGCATAATGCCAAGTGCTTTCAGCTGACTTAAAATGTTTATCATTCTTGGGTTGGGTTGTAAGAGTTGTATTGACTGAGGAATCGCCAGACAAAAACTTCAATACTGCAAGTGGGGGATTTTTTAACATTATTCCTTTTGTAAAATTCTCTTCTTGCATGACATCTACACATAGCAACTAGACATGGTTACGGTTAGGGAAAGATTATTGTTAAGGCAAATTAAATTCGGCTAAAGGAATGGTTAGGGTTAGGCAACTAAAACGTGTTGGTATGGCTATTGTTAATAAAAAGGCAGTAGTTAACCTAACCTCCACATTCTTAATGTTTACCTCTCTACATACAATGCACACTACCTCATTCATTGGCACTCAAAGTAGGCACTGGCTTCATCAGTGTGGATTTAATTCTTAGAATATTGGGCCTTCCTTTTACATGATCTACTCATACAAGACAGAAAAAAAAACGAAATTCAATGGCCATAGTTCATGTTCACCATTCAGTCCCAAGCTCATTCTATCATTCTTGATGCAAAACAGTTCATGTAAGCATATCATGACCTACCTTCACACATTATACAGATTTGCTGCTACCAACAGTCAAGCCTGACAATCGCCTAATTTGCTACCTGATAGTCACAAAGGCTGGTGTCACTGACAATGACCGTCACATCTCTGAGATACAACAACACAACTTGACACACAGCAGCCTCAACCTCCACCCTAATGATGGGTTAACAGTTGCCCCCAACGCCATAGCAATAACTCCATGGCCTTGTCATCGTTGTACCTCTGATTCAATTACCTTGACCTCGGCGGGTGCCTGGGCCTCCCTCCCAGTCTTACTCCCGTAGCCGGGGAAGGTTAATTGAAATGGAATGCAACATTAATTTCCTTATTAATGAGAGCAGGTGACTGGCCGCTAACTGTAGTAAAGGGTGACCTCATGGAGACTTTTTTTTTTTGTAACTTTCCCTTGTTAGGGAATGCCACATGATAGACAATGTGCAATCATGTAATCTATCTGTTCTAATGTGTGCATCTATGTTTTGTATGAATATGTTTGTGTGTATCTTTGGCCTTTGGACTAAGCCATGGACGCCCATATATCAAAACTGGTGTTCCAGCTCATGATGAGGAGCAAGACTGAATGCATTCTGAACTCAACCACCCTGACACCAAAGAATGCATTCCATATCGAGACATGCAATCAAATATACACCTACAACCTCAAATGCACCGTAACTATATAGTGCTTCACTTGGGTTACCTACAGCTTGGCACTAATACTACTGAAGATTAGAGAGTCCATTGTCAGTGCTTAGACTCCTGTGTTGGGTTTCTGTCTTAATGCTTGAATGGTAGCGGTTGTCTCTCTCTTGTCCTTTCACTGTGATTAAGGGTTCAAAAATGAAAAAAAAAAGGGAAACAGGAAAGCAGTTAAGACAGCCACGAAAGCATATTTGCATAACAATGAGCATTTTTGTGATCATTTGCATGCCGCTGATGGTGGTTATGTACTATGTATGGTTAATTACAAGTAAGCCTCCCTGCATTCATGTGCTTTCGCCCGGTGTCACTCAAAAGTCAAAAGACAAACTTTCATTCACCTGCACACCCACAATGCAACAATACTCCACGTGTGTTTATTCTAGTGCCTCACGCCGCTCATCTGTCAAAACATGATAAGATATAAAACTCTGCAGTGACGGGAACAAGCAGCCTCCTCTTCAATCTCCTTAAACAAATACCAGGCAAATGAATGAATTTTGAACAGCCATGGTTGCCTGTATCACAACACGGATCTCTGCTTTATTTCATTCCAGCACCTTCAGACGCTTTTCCCGGAAGATGTAAGCAACTTGTTCTAATAAGATTTTTCTGCACTTGTGTTTCCACCCCAACACCCCACCCATTTCATCTCTTCCACCAGCCTAGCCAGACTTCCTTCTTTAATCACAGAGTCTATTAAAAAGGCAATTAAACATCATGCAGGTAATATGTATAATCCATTGAACAAATCCTGGATCAAATATGCAAATAGCAATAATGGAATAGTGTGCCATTTTGCCTGCACTATTGATTCAGTAGAGTTAGAGCAAGACCTTGTGCCCATAAGTGGCATGTTTCCTGGTTTTAAGGTCGAGAATAAAGTGCACATATATTTCTTTTAGGCTCAATTTATGATTTGCAATTTTGAAGGGAATTCCATGTTTTTGCTCATAGGCTTTTGGGAGTATTGCTGCACATTTGGCAGTGGACATTACTTTTTCTAAGCGCAAGGAGTCTGCAGAAAGTCTTGCAGTGTTTTTCCCCTCTTAGGCAAACACTCCAAGGCTACGTGAATGTGCACAGGCACACACCATTTTAAGGAAATTACACTTTAACTGAGCCAAATGAAGAATACAAACGTGTATTAAGAAATGTAGGGTGGTGTTTGATTGCCCTTTCTGAGGGTCAGCAAGGTGCCAGTTTTGTTAGCTAAAACTCTTTACAGTAGCACAATAAGTGAAGACAAAGAAACAGACCGAGACAAACATGGATTCAACTGTGTTTGTGCGTGCATACATGCACAATCCACACATCGTTACTATCTAGCATGTATCAAAAGTTTCACTGGATACAGGGTAGAGAGATCAAACAACCTGAATGCAATTAGTGCTGCTTCCAGACAATTTCAGGGCGAAAACATGCTGTTATCACTCCACTTCCATTTTGAAGGATGAAAAATAGCTATTCTCTTCATGATCATAAAAAGGCAGCATTGGACCCAAAAACGTACAATCAAAGTGAGAATCACACGCCACAACAAAAGCACTCGCCTGAGAAACACAATGGAATTTAAAAGAATTTGCGTGAGTGATGTTCAGGCTGCATGTTTATGCCTCTCTGCCCAGTTCTGTGTGGTGGAGTCAGAGATGACAGAAGCCACACAGAGCAGAAGCACACATCAACAGGTTATTTGCATACGCACAGGAAGGTACCTAAAAAAAGGGTTAATAAAAAGGGTGGAAATTATTTCACCAGCCTGACCGCACCTCTTACAAATAAGGGAAAAAAACATCTTTATCACTTTCTCAGCTTGATGCAGTTTCTTTTAGGAGTCTTTGCCATTTTGTTTTGAAAGATTAAAAGTGGAGGAGTACAAGCTGGAGGGAAAGGAGGAGGAGGAGGAAGAGGGGAGGGTGTTTGGTGACAGAGGATGGAGGGAGGGGAAGGAGGAGGAATAGAGGGGATAGTGGTATTTGTGTTATTGATGTGCAGCGCTGGCTCAGATAAAGGATTGGTGGGAGCCAACCAGCTCCTATCTGGCTCCTCCAGCCAAAGGCCTGTTTGCTTTCTAGGAGTTGCCGACGACCAAAGTTTGTGTGTGTGTGTGTGTGTGTGTGTGTGTGTGTTAGTGAGCTGGCAGGCTGGAGAATGGAAAGAGAGATAGTAGGCAGGGTTAGCGTGCAGATACTTTTTAGAATTAGATTCTGCTTCCCTAACAGCACAATTAAGGTACAATTGGAGAGGGGGAGGGAGAGAAACAAAGTCTCAGGGTTAAGCAAGGATAGTGTATAGTAATGGACCGAGCGCAGTGTCACAGATGGAATATGATTACCATAGATCCATTTCTGTCATGCTTTCAAAAAAAAAAAAAAAGAACAAAATAGAGACGCCCATGTGGCCGAAAATAATCTGAGGATGAATCAATATGGTTTGTAACGGAGCGTGATGAAGAGGCAGCCTTATCAAAAAGATATGTTTCATAGATGAATTACTGGCTGGTTAGAATACGGGATCGGAGAAATGGAGGGAGAAATGAAGCAGGGAGGTGGGGGATGGGCCGGATGTCTACTCTTCATCAGCATCTCACTGTCAGCGCAGAGAGAGCACCACTCGCTGAACCAACAAATCATACAAGACATCGAGTCTGTAAAAGGGATAAATTGTGACTTGACAAATTTAAATGGGACTTGATTGAATATCAACTGTTTATTTAAAATGTTCCCTCCATTCATCACCTGCACTAAGGTGAGTACCTTTTCTGGCCATTTATGGCTTGACATGAGAAGTTTGCTTACTTTCACGTGTCAATTAAAACCCCTGCCAACTGAAGTTGGGTCATTTATTCAGTTATAAATAGTTTTTGTGTCGTTTTGGTGTCTGTGGTTTTTGACTGGAAATAAACAAAAATGATTCATGTTATAAGTCCAAACTAACTGCTAAATTAGAGAAAAAGTTAATGCCACCTCTTATTGGATTAAATTGCTGTTTAATTTGTCCTGTGCCATCACATTTATTTCCCGATTATATATATTAGTATTTGTATTTTACCACCATAAAAATAAACAGTGAATGTGTTTTCACCCCAAATATTTGGATTTATCAAAACAAATAAATCAAGCAGTTTCTTCCACGCAGGTGATTAATCCTGATTTACTGACAGGGTGGCACTTGATGATTTTGGGTAGAAACTAAGTGAATTATTAGTAGTACTACATTATACACTGTAGAGACAGGTCATACTCCAACATACATCTCTCCCAACAATTTCTCTCCTAGCACAAGATGAACAAGCTTCAATTTATGTCTTTAGATTTGTTTTCTATAGGAATCACACACGCACACACGCACGCACGCAAAAGTTTGGGCACCCCTGATCATTTTCAAGATTTTCCTTTATAAATCATTGGTTGTTCGGACCAGCAATTTCAGTTAAATATATCATATAGCAGACAAACACAGTGATATTTGAGAAGTGAAATGAAGTTTATAGGATTTACAGAAAGTGTGCAA
>JAVQJL010082662.1:0-19341 GCA_036024295.1 Nannoperca obscura | reverse complement strand
CCCCCCCCCCCCCCCCCCCCCCCCCCCCCCCCCCCCCCCCCCCCCCCCCCCCCCCCCCCCCCCCCCCCCCCCCCCCCCCCCCCCCCCCCCCCCCCCCCCCCCCCCCCCCCCCCCCCACCATTATTTTGCTAATTACTTTGATCAGCTACTGTGACTTTGTGCTACCTCATAGCATCAACCAATTTACTTCTAATATTTTTATAATAACTACACAATTGGTGGTCTTAGATCTAACCCTAGAAGCCCATATCATTTTGTTATTTGTGGCAGATTTAAAAGCTCACCGTCAAAATTTAATGTACTTAATTATAACTGAATTACAGGTAAAATGTAACATGTAATTCAGTTGAGGACATTTTTAAGATTTAAGGATTTAAAAGTCCATATCAATAATGTTCATAATTGATATCTCATCAGTACATCCATCTGTGTTGTGAAATATCATGAAATAGCAAACCTGTTAGAGACTCCATCCACCGATGTTCATGTAGGACCTGCACTTTTAGAATTACCTCAGTTATCTCCTGCTGTTATAGAGTAACAGAGTCACGAAACACAAAGTACCGCTGAGGCTGATGGGAATTTCATAAGTTTAGCAGGTTTTGGACATAAAGTGCTAGACAAATAAGAAATGTGACCTGATGATGGCACTAGATAGAAGGAGGTTGTCAGGAGTGCTTTCATAAAGAAAGACTCCTCAAGGGCCATTTCAAATGACCCAGCTGGTGGTACTGTATCTGTGTGTGTCTGTCCTATAGCCCCCTAGCTGTAAAGTGTTGTTTTGGGCTGTGCTGAGTGACCTAGATGAAACCTGGAAATGGATGCCATGAATTAAGAGACTTCAATAATGGAAGTAGGTTGCAGTGAGTGGAACTTTTGCTATTAAACTACAGGCAGCTTTCTATAATGAAGCAGAGAAGCACCATAATTGTCTTGTGCTCTGTCTAATCTGACAGATACGTGTTCAGAACAAAAGCACAGCAGCTGGTTCTCTGGCAACGTGTCAAAGCAGCACATATTCACTTCATTTTTTACCAAGCTACAGTTGTGATCAAGAGCAGAGCGGCTGAAGTTTAGTTTAAAGCCATACATTTGCTTCATGTGCTACCCCTCACACACCATGCCAGCAGCAGATTTATCATGTTTTAAGGGACCACCTGTGAAGAAACCTTCTCTCATAGCACCACTGTTGTCTTTCTGCTCTGGACTGTTTAAAATAGGCTGGCCTCGGGTGTCCACAAATGGTAGAAATATACAAAAAACTAGTTCATGTTTAGGTAAGGTTGACTCTATTCAAACAAAGAGGTTGTCTGGTGGTTTGAAAGTGTGGTTTGTGATTGATAAGGTGACTGAATTTCCCATAGCTGTGTCATGGACGGAAGATGGATATGGAAGGAAGAGGGATGAGGTTTTCAGGTTGAGCACGTGAATATAATCATCTATTGCTTTTCTCATTCTCAGCAACTATGAAAGCAGAATGAATGACAGCACAACGCAGCTGTGGGATGGTAGTTATGGATAAAAGAAAAATAAAGTAGAGTTTGGCGTGTGAACTTTGAGTGATCACCATGTGGCTGAAGCCCTCTCACAGAGGAGTAGGGCTGTTGGCAGACCTAATGACAGCTTGTTTCCCTCTGGCCTCTGGATAAGATGAGGGGATAAGGGGAGGAATGGTGAGACGGGATAGAGAGAAAAGTAAAATAGCTGTGATGAATAGCACAAAAGACACAAAACAGCAAGCAGAGAGATAAAGAGAAAGCAAATGATAAAAGAAGAGGTTTAAAACATTGGTGAGAAATGGTCTGGGGAGGGGGGCTCAGTATCTCTGGGTAGAGCTAGTTCACCCGCAGAGCCAGCCGAGGTGCGCCTGAGCAGCCTGGCTCTCTGATTGGTGGAGCGCGATGCAGCTTTCTCCCCTCCCCCCTGAAGAAAGAGGTGCAGCAGGAACGTCAGACCCAGACAGCACAAGACTCGCCTGCTGAAGCAATGTTTTTCTGAAGCTCTACTTAAGATGCAGAGCATCTAGGAGTAAATTAGATGATAGCACAGACCTGATCTCCTACAGCATAGTCTTCTACTACTGCTCTTAGAAATCAGATCAAACAGATTAGATTTGAGTTTAAACCTTTTACCAGTGACATCAGCTGCAGAAGGCAAAGCAGACGACTAGAGCATTCGATTCACCGCACTGAGAAGGACGACCTTCGGTCACCATGGGCAGGCAGGGCCACGATACCTCTGCTGCGGCTCCTGGGATGCGTATCCAGCGCTCCCAGAGCAAGATGAGCCTGTCCGCATCATTTGAAGCGCTGGCTGTCTATTTCCCCTGCATGAACTCCTTCGATGAGGAGGACGGAGGTAAGATGACATCCGGGGAAATGTCACAGCATCTGTGTTGTTTAAAGTGGGGGCTGGCAGAGAGGGAGGAGATGGAGATAGGATTAGTGGGAAGATGCAGAGGTATTGGTTGTAGGGAGAACTGGGGCAGGTTGACACATGTAATTAGTTAGGATGACAGTGTAGTTCAATTAGGATAATAATATGATGCTTCAGCTGTGGTAATATTATTAATTGCATGTTGATATCTATGCCTGCATGTTAAGGGTAGTCCGTTTATCATCAGGATCAGGCTATAAAGTCAAATACTAACACATACTGCTTCTTACCATCAGTGGTGGTTATAGGAACCTGTTTGCTGATATATTCTGCTCATGCTAGTCTGACCAATGTCTGACCATGTCCTCTTGGTAATGTTGAATCTGACTGAATGAAAACAAAGGACTTAGTAACTGGAATGAATCATTGTTCAGTATCTTGTAGGTGGTAGTGTTTATTTAGCTTAGGAATACAACATAGTTCTAAGAGCGTCTCCTCAGATTTCCTGAACAGTAGTGATTACGTCTACAGTATGTGTTTATATTTATACCTCCAAGATGCTGTCATCAGTTCCTATTCTGGTTTTAGGGGATTTATGTACGAAGAAATAGAATAGGCCATGGCTTTGCAATGCAGATGATTTACCCTTTTATACCTTTATTTTTATTACCTCCTACATGTTTTTGCCTGATCACGCCGGCTTTTTTTAGTTACAGCTTCACACACACTTGTACTCACACGTCCACTGTTGGCCGCCGATCAGCTCCACTAGACTCTGTCATTGTCTCTTTCTGTCTGCCAAGGCATAGACTTGAGGGCAATGACCTTCTGGTGGCGAGCCAGTCTGTATAGCTTTTAGGCCACTGCTACTTTGTAGCAGAAGTGCCTGGCCATCTTTGACACATTTACCTCATCTGCCATTACTTTAAACGCAGTTGTGTGCAGATCCTTCGTCGTAGTAGATACATAATGTATGTGAGTGATATGTACGTATGTGAACAGGATTTTGATGTCATGGTCTTTAAAGTCTATGCCATGGTGTGTTCATGGATCAATATTACAATTTGCAGTGAGAGTTATTATTTATAAGCACCTATTTGTGATATTATAGTAAGAGCTGCAGATTTGTGATTTTAATCAGCAGTATTTTGCTAACATAAGCATTTCATCGTTTGTGCAACAAGTTTTTCCTTGCTTGAAAATTGTTATTTTTAATGTCAATTGATGACATCCGACTGGTCGCTGACTGGCAGACGTGATCTGTGTGTTGCGATATGCTGCAGACGTCAGAGACGACCTCTGTGGCTTCATCTCCTATTGTAATGTGTGAAGAGCGGGAGGAGGAGGCGGCGGAAGCCAGCTGAATAACTGAGATTTCAAGGCTGAAAGGCTTCATGTCTGTTTATGTCTGTGTGAGATAGAACGCAGGATCATCTCTCCTTATCTCAGCTCCTCCTTTGGTGAGACAGGGAACGAGAGAGGAAGAGAGTGAAGACAACAGGTGCCACAAAGGGCCGTGATGCTGCTGCAGTAGGAACAGACATGATTCATCCATACAAACTGGGAGATTATTACATGAAAATGGCATACGGTCTAGGGATAACTGATTGTTTGCCATCACTTTGCACCTGGGGGTTGCAAACTGTGAACTGATGGTAACTCAACATACTTTTATCTGGCTTTGCAGCAATTACCTGACCACTGGGGAATCACAATGCCCTCATTCTGCTTTCATTTGTTTACAGATACGTGTGAAAAAGCAATTAGTAATGCTCGGATGATAAGACTTTGACCATAGTTGTGCAAGATTTCATGTTTAAACTTTTATGGATTTTATTACTTATTTAATTTAAGATTATGGATACGTTTCAGGTGCTAAGATACCAATTTAACAGAGCTCAATGGCAAAATATCAAGTTGAGTATAAAAACACACAGAACTACTCTAATCTGTGTTGCTGTATCTTGTGATGACTCTCTCTATGCTCAGAACGAAGAAGAATTTGCTAATGGGATCTAAAATGAAACACGGCAGTGGTGCTGTGTGTGTGTGTGTGTGTGTGTGTGTGTGTGTGTTGCCAGGCCTATGTCTAGCAGTGGAGCATTCATACTTTTGTGTTGGCATGTGTGCGTCTGCCACAGGCGCAGCCACGTGGCCCCACACGCAGGCTGTCAGGGAGGCTGGGTGGAGGTGAGCAGCAGCACGCTTAATGGGGGGAGTCAGCTGTCGTCTTGGATCAGTTAGGATGGGGGTGGGGAAGACGCTGGATGTTTATAGGTGGAGCGTGGACTCACTTCGGCTCCCACAAGACCCCTGTCTGCAGTCGGCATGTTGTTCTGTTCAGCAGATATACAAAGAGCCATACTTCTGTGGAGCTTGATGAATTAGTGGCCTTGTTTGATTGTGATGATCATTCCCAGAATAAGATATACTCACCTCTTAGTACAGAGATTAATTTTTGTTCCCAGAGTTGTTGTCGTGTTTTGTTTTCCCTTTGCAATGATTTTTCTATGAGCCAATGAAAGCCAGTAATAATCCATGTGGATGCAACTCGCTTTGTGAGTCACAAAATGATTCAGTGTCATGGATTAACAGTCTCTATCATTCCTTTCTATCTCTCTCTCTCTCTCTCTCTCCCTCTCTTTGTTTGCGTGTTCCATTCCGTGTGCAGAAGCAGGAGGTAAGAAGTTGCGCAGCACGATCCAGCGGAGTACAGAGACGGGCCTGGCGGTGGAGATGAGGAGCAGGATGACTCGGCAGGCCAGCCGGGAGTCCACGGACGGCAGTATGAACAGCTACAGCTCCGAGGGAAAGTAAGGACACAAGGACTCACATTCTCCAAAAGCTCCTATGGGCATCTTTAACACACACAGCAAACAGTTCCAAACTACTCTTCCTAATCCTCATTTAATAGGCAATTTAATAGGAAACTCTTTCATCTCCATGGTAACCAGTGCATCTTTCTCTCTTTCAGTCTCATCTTCCCTGGCGTGAGGCTCTCCTCAGATGCCCAGTTCAGTGACTTCCTGGATGGTCTTGGCCCGGCCCAGCTGGTCGGACGACAGACGTTGGCTACACCACCTATGGGTGAGAAAAAGAATCCATGCTTCCTAAACATTTACATGGTTTGGTAATCCTTGGAAGAGCTCTGTGGATGTTAGTGAAGCAAGGTTAAGTGATTTTACTACTTATAAACTGAATATACTCATACCTTACTAACTATATATACTTACACCTTATAACTGATAAATATTAAGTCAGTATTGTGTGGAGACTATCCATCAGATATCTTGCGGCGCTACCAGATGGGAACGCTGCACTGGAGCTAGCATGTTTGACTGGTTGTGGCACCTAATATTAGAAACCTTACATACAGCAATTGTCATTTGGCAAATTAAACACAGGGATTTGTTATGAAGTGTCCAAATTAAGGCAAAGTCTGTTTTCATTGTGAACCTTTTGCTGTTCTCTGTCCTCAAACTTGAGCCAGGTGCCACGAGCAGGTCAGGTGTACGGGAACTCACGCAGAAATCAAGTGTCACCACTGTCACTTCACAGATCTCTGATAGGCTAATATTCTTTAACAGCCAAGGGACTTATTGAACATTTACTCACTGATATAAACATATAAACCCTGCCACCTATCACAGGCCAGATTTTGCCCACAGGCTGTAAATTGAGTATCACTGCAGTAGTGAGCTAAACGTTGGCTATTTTTGTTCTTTTTGTTATTCAGGTGACATCCAGATCGGTATGGTGGAGAAAAAAGGAGCACTGGAGGTGGAGGTCATCAGAGCCCGTGGCCTTGTGGGAAAACCAAGTTCCAAGGCACTGCCAGGTAATTGAAGATCTTGCACTATAATTTTCGTTTATCTCATAAATTCAATGTCCATGTTGACATATGGTGAATTTAAAAAATGTTTCTTTAGGGCTTTGGGAGTAACATTTTCTTGCCTCTCTTCTCTCTTAGCACCATATGTAAAGGTCTACCTTTTGGAGAATGGAGTCTGCATAGCCAAAAAGAAAACAAAAGTAGCAAGAAAAACCTTGGATCCTCTTTACCAGCAGCAACTGCCGTTTGAGGAGAGTCCGGGAGGCAAGGTTTTACAGGTAAGAAAGCAGAAACTCAGTGAGCAACCACATTTCTCTAATTTAAACTTGTCTCATCCTTTTGCTTCATTTCACTTCCTGTGTTCTTCTCTGCAGGTCATAGTTTGGGGCGACTATGGACGTATGGACCATAAATCATTCATGGGAGCAGTTCAGATACTGTTAGATGAGCTGGACCTGTCCAACATGGTGATTGGCTGGTTCAAGCTATTTCCTCCTTCCTCACTGGTGGACCCTACTCTGGCCCCACTGACAAGAAGAGCTTCCCAATCCTCACTGGACAGTTTCTCTCGATCATAGCACCGTGTGGACTGATAGCGTTGTTGTAGCAGCCAGTGTTGCGATTACAGGACACGCCCCCCAGTTACACTGCATGCTTGATGTTGTGTCTTCTGAGCCTGTTTCTAGGGGTGCAGACGTGATCCTGTGTTTTAAGCAAAAACGTTGCGCACATTGTGCACGTGGCGAAACGTGTTGCAAGCGCCTGGTGGCCGGGACTGCCGGGTGTTGTTGTTGTTGTTTGGAGGAAGCTGGAATGAACTCCTTAGCACGAGGAATCTGTCAGTTCCAGGTTTTCATCCAATTCGAAGCCATGGGGGTCAGTACTGGGAACCGCTAAACCAGTTCTACAGAAGCCCTTTTCGAATGAAAAATAAATGTTTTGCTTTGATTTTTTTTGTTTTCATTTTTTTTGTTTTAATGTCAATGTACTTGTATCTGAAGGGGGGTGACAGTGATTCTAACCAGATGCTTGGTCACGCCACGCCAACAGACCTAGCTGTGTAGATGGAGTTTTGGAGACCATCATTTTCGGTGGGGTGAGTCCCACCTTATATCCACAGTCCCCCCAAACCCCAAAAGAAATGCCCCAAATACTCTAGATTTATGTACTGAATCAAACCGTACTGATAAATCACCAGAAAGGCAATATTGAAGTGGCAACCATCGACACTCCAGAATATACAGTAAAGATCCAAGCCCCGTGAAAAGATGTACAATCTACCACCATTCTTTCTCTGTTGATATATTGTATGAAAATTTAACGAGAATTTTTTTTTTCTTTTTAGTTCATTTGCATGGACACAAATTTAGCTTAATTAAAAAAAAGAAGAAAATTATTTTCTTGAGGCTGCAACTTGCAAAAAAGATGAAGAAAAATAAATAAAACAGATCAGCCATTTTCAACAATTTATATTATTTTTAAAGATAAATTTCACTAGTGCATGGTTTTCAAGGGGAGTGAATGCAACATTGTGATTAAAAAAAGACATTGTTTATCATTCTTTAGGCCATTCATCAGTCTGTGTTTTGCAGACATGCAGATAAAGGAAACCTAAAGGAAACTTTTGGAGTTATTTAACAGAAAATGTTTATGTGACAAAAAGTAATAATGAAAATAAATGTAAATTATTTATTTCATTGTAAAAGGCTCATGCCTTATAAAGATAAACATTATGTGCAAATTGTACATGTTTCTCTTTTCTTCCTTGTCCCAGGGTACTTCTCATTGTACTATTCATTGCTACCATTGTTCAGTCCCCTGATATTGTCCAGATTTTAGGACTGTTGGTTATTTTACAGTTCTGTATTGTTTCAGTATGTATTTTATTTTGGATTTGATTTGTTTAACAAGCATGTTGAAAAGGATTTTCTGCAACATGGCTTGGGCACACCTTAAAGTAACTCAGCATGTTTTGATAAAGATGATATTTGGACTTTTTGCAGTTTCTTGTACAGTGCATGTCAACTTCATTACTTTTCTCCCTCACCTTAAATTGAACTCGACAGCAAATTAGTTATTGGTCTTCCAAGGCCAGTTATTGAAGTTTTAACAAAAACATTCCACCCCCAAGGTCATATTTTCTTTCAGGTTTTTAAGAAGAAAAAAAAGTGACAAGGAAAATATTTTATATTTAATGAAGGTTGACGAAACAGTTGTGAAAAAAAGTGTATTTTATTTCAGTATTGTTGACAAACATGCAAAAATAATCTGTATTGGTACAGCCAGAGGTCTATACCTAATCAAAAGGCAGCAAACATGCAAGAGACGTATGTTGCTGTGGTTCAATTTTACAGGCACTGTTTGTGAAGATGAGCTAATCACAAGTTCAAATAACAAGGGATATTGCCACAGAAAATGTTTTTTCTTGTTTTAATGAAAATGAAATTAATTTACTATATTTTTGTTAGTTTTATTTAAAAGCCAAGACCAGTTTATTTTTTATTTTCTATTTTTAGTAATTATAAATACTTCTCATGTCTGGGAAGTATATGACTCTTATAGTTGCAGTATGTCTGAATGAAATTGAACTGAGGCATTATTCCTTTTCCATATGACGATAATACTTTTAATGTCCAAGAAAACCTTGTCGCTGTAACAAGCTACAGTATATATTTTCATTTTCATTTTCATTGTACATACCTTTAGATGTCAGAATTTGAATAAAATAGCTACCATGAATGGACTGATAGTCTTTTGGAACAGGAAAAATGCCTCACATGATGACAAAGACATATGTTATTTATCCTTTTGAATGCCTTTTCATTTTCTCTTTTTTGGTGCAATGTGTTAATGCCAAGGCTATGTCTTGGTTAAGTATGGTTGAGTACAGAGATTTATGTAAGTTATTTTTCAAATTAAAAATAAAAAAATTGATATTACACTGATGCCAAGTGTTGGGTGATGGTACGATTAACACATAACGTACACACACACACACACACACACACACACACACAGAAGTAACTGCAGAAAAGGTATGTAGGAAGTGACTGTTAAAGGGGTGCTCCAGAAAGTTAGTATTACACTTTATCAAAGTTAGGAGACTTGTTAGAGGCACATTAAGAAAATAAGTGTCAAAATCTACACAGAAGAAGCCAAGACATCCTGACTATTAGTCCTAGTATGGGTCAAGCTCCAAAAACTACATCGAATTGCTTTTGTGATTAATCTTAACAAGCTTTTCAATGAACGTTTTAATCATTCGGTGTGTTTAAAATAACGACAATAGCGACTCTGTAAGGTTGCACAGAGGTGCTTTGAGTTAAATGCTAACATCAGCATGCTAACATGCTCCAAATGACAATGCTAACATGCAGATGTTTAGCAGGTATAATGTTTGCAGTCTTTGCATCTCAGTTTAGTGTGTTGATGTAGTTGTGCATGCTAACATTTTCTAATTATCAGTAAACACAAGGTACAGCTGAGGCTGACGAGAATGTCATAAATCAAAGTATCAGACAAACTGAAACTTTGACCTGATGATGGCAGTAGATGAAAAGCTGGGGCATAATCAGAGTGATTACAAGTTATCCCGAAAATTACATGAATGTCAAATTTCATGGTGATCAATAGTTGTTGAGACCTTTCATTCAAAGTCAAATGGTGGCGCTACAGGGAATGTCAGGTGATTGCCAAAGTCTTGGGGATTCATCAACTGGGAACCATAAATATCTGTATGAAATTTGGTAATCCCTTTTATCGATATTTCAGTCTGGATCAAAGTGGTGGATAGACTAAGACTAAGTAATCCTAGTTTAAGTGGAAATGCAGACAATTTGGAAAGAAACTTGAAATATTTCAACAAAGTTTTTCTGCTTGCCTGAGGTGGAAAAGTACGTGTATTGATAAAAGCAAAATGCAACAAAGTGCAATGGAAACAGACTCAGGGCGTAAATCATGAGATACAACAAACATGTGACTTAAACGTCCACTCAAGTTTCCACTGCACAGAAGAGATGTAAAATGTCGACAGATAAAAGCATCAGATCCGCATCGATAATGAGTTCCTCGAAAAAATACATGAAACATACATAAATTCCATATTTCCATTATGTTTCACGCTCTGTCATCATTCAGGCGCATATTAGCCTCTGTTTGCTTCTGCTTTTGGTTGGAAAATAGGGATGACTGGGAAATGACAAATGACTGAGGTCTGAGGGGACCAGCAGAGTTCCTGTTTTTGTCGTATTTAAGAAAACTGCAAACTACACGCATGAGAATAGATGTCAAGCTCTACACGGCAGGTTTGTCTTTTGTGATTTAATTCAATTGATGCTCATATATACAACATTTTGACAATTAAAATGTATCTGTTCAGAATTCAATTTTAACAGAAAGGTGGAGCCATATATATATTTAAATGCTGAATAAATATAAAATATCTTTTGCAATTATCTGTTCATCTAACCTCTTTCTTTATGTGTGGCTGTTGCACATTCTTCTGGATCCAGGATGCTACTTTCGTGGATTTCGATAAAACAGAGCCTCGAGGGTATTGGCTATCTGGCTTTGGATGTTTTTATAACTGGTAAAAGGGATGGCTTTCGAATATCTCTCCTCCTCCTCCTCATCTGCAGCTTCTCCAGCCTCCTGCTCAGCTCCTTGCTCCTTCTGTATCTCCTCTTCACCCTGAACTTTGAGCTAGCTATGGCTGGAGAGATTGCTGGTGGCTTTGGGACACTACTAACAGTTGCCTTCTTCCTATCAAAGAGAGTAAGGTGCCTTGGGGCTCTATTTGTGATCTCTGTTTTTATGAAGAAGAGTCGGAACCTGCTCCTGAACGCTGGGACTAGTCTCATGGTTTTTAGAAATATCCTGAACATTTTGGAGAACCTCACAGGCCTGGTCAGGAGTATGATTTGCAACCTGAAGGCCAAGAAAGCTTCTATCATTGCTCCATTCAGCAACTATGTGAATATGTTGCAGTGGCTTGGGAGGATGCTCAAGGGGATTACAGACTTCAGGTTTACAGACCTAGGGGTCTTGAAACTTTACTCCCAACTCAAGGTTTCACCCAGACTGGAATCAAAACAATTCAAGGAGAAACTCACTGAAGCAGAGCAGACGCTGAATGAAACTGTGAAGCATGTACAGTCCCTGATGAATACATTATCCTCTGTGAGCGAGACGCTGTTTCCTGCCATCAGCTTCCTCGTGCTCGCGATGTTTATAGCGCTGCACATAAAGAAATTCTGCAATGACATGAAATACAAAAACCGGTTCATCAGCAGCAAATTTGTTCGTTTTGACGAAAAGCAGAAGGCGGGAGGAAAGCCCCACGTCCTCCCCCTCACACCAGAGGAAGAGAAGCTGTACACCCCTCTCCCCTCTGCCCGTCCCACAGCCAGTGAGGGGAAAGCTATGCTGAAATTTGGTGTTCCAGTTGTCTTCCATTTTGTATTTTGGGTCATATTTATAACAGTGGATGCCTTATTGTACTATTTTGTTGATATTATAACAACAAAGTTATCAGAGCTGGAACCATTCCATGTCCCATTGTTAATGAGCATCAAAGTAAGTATGTGTGCGACTGTAAGAACCACTGATCTGCATCTACAGTATTTGTTCCAGTCACACAGACACTGAATTCTCCTTTATTTATCTTCACAGAGGATTGCAAGTTTAATAGGTATAACATTTGCTGAGGAAAACCACGAAAAAGACTTTTCCTACTCTGTGACCCTGTTTGAGAAGGAGTGTCTCCCCAAACCCAAGCTGCTGCTCTATAACTCTGTAGTTAGTTTGGCTGCCATCCTGCTCACTCTGCTCATTATGGCTCTGATGGCTGCCAAAGTGGCCCAGCTCAGGCTGATGGTCTGCGAGCGATTCTACTCCAGCGCTGCAGAGGACAGAGTGGAATACCTGCATGCCAAAATCCTGAGGAAGAGATTAAAAGGCAGGAGGAAGAAAAACATCTGCAGCCTCACATCACTCTTTTTTAAGGTACTCATCACTGTATAACACTGTTGTAAATCTTTGTGTATAAAGCATATGGGTGAAATTTCATTTTCATCTCATTTTCATTTTTGTACTCTTCTCTTTTCAGCCACATTTCTGGTGCCCTCTGCTCTTCAGGCCCAAAGAGGATCCACAAAGTATTGTGTTAGGAAGTTTCTGATGCATCATTTTGTATTTTGTGAATAAGGAGCATACGAAAACATCAGAAAGTTTCCTAGTGAGGACAATTTTTACTTCAATTTGACCAAAAATCCTTCAATATTGAAAGCCATTTGCATTGCACAAAGGAAGTGACACTTGTGACCTAAACAACTATCAGCCTATATCTAAGCCATCATCGCTGTCTAAAATCCTGAAATCATTGGTCAGTAATAGGTCTTCTGCTATTTACTCCATAAATAAATTATATTTATTTTCAAACTCACAATACAATGTCCAGTTTATGCTGACGATAGAATGTAATTTGCCATCAACTGTCCCACAAACCTGACCTTCTCCAGCTCTGTTTGACCTATTTATTAATTCATTTAAAACTTGTATTAAACTCCAAAATGCAATGCAATTTTCAAGAGCACAGAGCTTTGATGTTCACACGTATTTCTGCACTAATAATGGAAATCTAATAGAGACAGTACAGCATACAAAGCTTAAAACAGAAAAACATTATACAGTCCATTATACTAACTGCACTGGTTTATAGAGATAGCTTGTTGGTGTAAAGCTATAACACTAAGACTAGGATAGATCTGATAGTTCTTCATACCAACTCTGAACTGTGGAAGACAACTTACAAACCTGAAAACAACTGAGGGAGTTTAAAGTTTGACTTTATTTTAATAATGTTGGTGTCCATTTTGTTTTACAACATATATAAATACTTATAAATATCTATAATATATTTAATGTGATATTTTACCAATAAAGACTCAAGCACTGTGCCCCATTGCTTGTCTCTACCTGTGTTGCATCATCATTATTCAGCATGCTAAAGTAGTTCATTAAGTTTTATCATCATTACACAATACATGACATTACATCAGTCAGTCTGTTGACAATGATGGTAACCATGGAGCGTTCTGTCATGGTTCATAGATGGAACACTTTCACATTCATAATAACTGATTATAGCATCATCAATCCATCAATCAAGAAAATATGATTCAATTCAGTTTAGCTTCAATAAGCACTTAGCAACTAGACATTTTATTTTACTTTTACAGAGACATTATGCATCATGCTCATTATATAAAAGACAGATTACAGTATTCTATGAAGAATCTACCTCTCTGAGCTTAATCCATAAAATAACAGGATATAATGTATATATTTTGGATATAGGCCACAGTAATGCCCACTAACCAAATATGTTATGTTTACTTTACAGTTAGGAAGTCATGAGAGTAGCATTGAATCCTATTATTTATAAGCTCTCTACTGTATTTGTCTTAATAGATAATAGAGCGCCAGTCTTTATCTCCATATCACCCCCCCCCCCCCCAGCGATCTGCTTATATAATCTACGACAGATGTCCCCTACATGTGCAGTGAACAGCACTGTCAACTTCCCACTTACACACTGTTACGGTTCATTAACATCTCTCAGGTGTTAGAAAGTGGACCTACATTTTCTTATTTTGATTCCTTTACACCAGTTTTCCATCAACTTGACTCCAAAATATAACATTGCTGTTGTTCATTCAATGTATATATTTTTAATTCCATTAGTCTAGAAGTTTATTCTTGTGTTATTTAAATTTAATTAAATCAACGATCAAAAATTAAAGAAAAAACTCTTCCTACTGACATAATTTGGGACACATAACCGCAAATTGCTCTTGTTGACCAAAGCTCTAATTTTAAAAAGGCAATATGCTATTGTAATTATTATTGTAATACTATTTTAATTGTAATTGAAAAACAAAAAAATGTTCTACCTTTGCTAAAATGGTTTGCCATGACTTACTTTATGTTACACACGTAGAATTAAGAATTAATTTTCTTAAAGTTAAAAGAACATTAAATATGTTTCAGTGTGTTCTTCCTAATCATTTACTTTCATGACCTCAAATTAGAATCTGTAGATCTTACCATTTTCAGACATACTCGACTGTACAACCCCACACCATTCCTTCCACAAGACAAGAGGAAGGAAGTGGTACAGCTCAAGGATGAGTAGACCTTCTGTGACTCACACACTACCACTGACCCGTGTGGCAACCTGATAAGCTCACATTATGTCTCAACTGGCCCTGTGGCATAATACCACGCCAGCATGCCAGCCCAATAGGAAGCTGCCACATGATGCTCTGTGACAGCCAAAGACCTTTTTTACCATGGGAAGGAATAACTGCAGTCCATACATGGGCATAGATGGAGTGCATATGATAACGTGCGATCCTGCTGAATATGCAAATACAGAGTCAATCTGGGTCAACAAAATAAATCTTAATGCTTTCACGCATGTCTGTGCATTTTAATGACATTTTTATCAAAGGGAAGGAGGCTTTTGGGTGAGAAACATCAGTCCTGTTACCAATGGCAACAAACATTTGGGGGGGAGGATTAAATAATACGCAGTAAAAGAAGAATCAGGCACATTCACAAATACGGATCGTTTTTAAAAATGATTTTATAACAATAAAATGCACAAATATAATGAAAGATCCTCTTTTCTAATCACACCCCCTTTTTGTGTCCATACAATCATGTATAAGATCTATTTTCATTCCTTACAGTGAATTACTTGATTGCATAATGTCTGTTAGAGAAAACATCATTTTATACTGACCTATGTACAGAGCAGAGCTAACATGGAAACCTCACACAGCTGAACAAATATAACAAAGGTATTATCTGCCGACAGAACATTGACCTAAGTGTTGATCAAAGACCAACACCACCACCTTTACTGCACACAGTGATTTAAATGACTGAATAATGTATGTATGACTTTCAGAAATAAATGTGAAAACCGTCACTTTAAAAGCTGTAGAAACCACTCAGAGCAGGTTTATCAGTGAGACTGCATTCAGTTGCTTTTGCTTTGGTAGCTCCTGGATTGTACTGGAGACACACAGCTGGAGATCCAAAGTATCTTTTCATGTTCTGGGTCAGTTGTTCATAGGGCAATGACTTTGCCTTCATAGGGCTTTCTGATCACAGCTGTAGGTTTTCCCACCTGCAGGTCAAATACAAAGCAGAAAGAAAGGTTAAGTGACCTTTGTGTGGACAGTACCTCACATCAGGATCTGGTTGCTGCAAGTTCAACATAAATCTGAATTTCAGTCCTCTCAAAAGGTTCTTTACACATTAGCAGTCTTTCAGTGTCCTCTATGTTTCATTTACGATGTTCACTTTATGAAAAATAAATTATTAATTAAATACATTTAACCCTAGCTATCTTTATTGGGCTGTGTTAAAATCACTCCCTCACTCATTCTCTATTCACTTAGAATTTTGGGAAACAGAGAATCAGGTGAGAAGGTTGACACCACTGTCATGTCTGTACTGTAAATATGAAGCTACCACCAGCAATCGGTTATCTTAGCTTAGCCAAATGACTGGATCATGAGGAAACAGCTAGGCTGGATCTGTCCAAGGGTACTAGCACCTTCATTTATTAATGTTATATCTCATTTATACAATGTGTATGTGCAAAAATGTAGTGCAACATTTCTTTTTTCATTTGGGAGCAGCAGAAACAAGATGTGAATAGCACTGATATAAATTACCTTCTAAGTTGATACAGTTAACTTGTTAGCAACAGTTGCCTAGCATCCAGCAGATATAAAGCAACATTATATATCAGCATTAGCATTTACTATTTATATTTATAATATTATATTAAACATTAGCATCCTGAAGGAAATATGTGGCTCCTCAGCAGCTTAATGCTCCACCACGTTCACCAGCTGTCTCTCTGCAGTTTGGAGCTGGACAGGTAATGTACAGTGGGTTTTTTAGGACTTTTCCCACTTGAAATGGCTGCCTGTTGTAGCTGAAATGACCCCATTAGCAGTGAGACTGAACCCAGTACAGTAACAACAGTACAGTTGCAGTCTCTTTGTAGGTCCATCAGTTCGAGCAACTCATTTCTCATTTCATCCGATCCATTTTTTATATGAAAATATTGATTATAGCTGCTCTAATAAATACTTCAGTAATATAAATACGTATTGCACATGCTATTGATGCTACATATAGTTTTATTGTTTCATTTCATGCACCAAGGAGCAAATAGGGAGTGATTCTGAGCACAGACTTTAGATAGTCAGTGTTGACTGTTTAACTTGTGTTAATAAACCTTTCTAGTAATGAAACTTGTGGGGCTTGACTGACCTGTTCCCTTTGCTTGATTCTTTTGTAAACAAATTCAGAGAAGGGTTTCCTATGGATGAATTTGCCGTGCCCTGGTGACACCTTCAGCCGCCCATGCTCGTAGACCACTTTGCCTCTGGAGATGGTGATGACAGGGACACCGTGGCACTCCATGCCCTCGAAGATGTTGTAGTCCACGGCCTGGTGGTGGGTCTTGGCTGATATCTTCCTACCAAGACACAAAGATACAGCTAAATGTTTGCAAACAACTACTGCACAAAACATGCAGCACATGCAGCCCTTGTGAAGTAATCACCACATAATGAATACCAGGCTAAAAAAAGAAAGAACACAAACTATTGTGAAACTTTAATGCACTCTGTTCTAATCTGAAACTGATTGAATAAGGCCAGTACTTACTCATACACATCGAGTTACTGCAGCTCACTTACTTAGCAGCAATAAGCAATATAATATAATGTATTATTCACAACTTTTGTGTTGCATGTGATGCTCTCTTCTCTAAAAAGGCTGGAGTGGGATGTTGAATAAGAATGATGAAGAGATATTCACTCTCCTTTTAACTCTGTAATTTGTCTCCACTATCTCCTGAGAAAGAAATTTGGCTTTTCAGCTGCTAGTTGCTGTTATTAGCTAGTTGCTAACTTTGTCTACCATTTGGTGCTATGAAGGTAGCATACAATGGGGTTTTGAAGGCTATTTTTCTGAAATCAGCTTCATATGCTGGCCAAAGATTACGCTAAAAGCATTGATTGTGTGATGAAAACTATGAAGTTGCAAACCATAAAACCAAAACAATGAGATGAAAGGCACAAAAACACTCTGCAGCTGCAAAGTCTGCTTTAACTAAAGAACCTGTTCTCTTCCTGCATTGTATGCTGTTACTAATAGTTGTAACTTAATGCAGTTTTCAAGCACCTTCTCATTAGGGTGGTTTAAGGTTTTAAAAATATACAAAATAGTAAAATAAGCAAATGCTGTTTACACTACATTAATGACACTACTACACTAATGATGACATCTAACAAATAAATCATATATGAGTGAAACGACTAAAATAGCGGGGAACAGTGAAATAAGTCGGACTCAGCCAGTTTGCTGAGACACATTAAATGTGCCCCCCCCCCCCTTCCCTTTTACACATGCACATTTCCTGTTGATTTGTAAAGCCAGACACCATGCCTAGCATGCACTCACAAAAACAAGATGTGTCCTCATTATTCAAGTAGCCCAATTATGAGACACAGGGCAATTGAATGAGCTTCCTAGGCGTTTCTGGTTATGCAACTGTTTGTGGCCCCTGGTCCCGGATGTTATGAAGCAGCACTTGCGCTGTGGGCGATTAATTACGCTGTTTCACAGATGAATTCACGACTGCAGCAATCAAACATGAGGCACTCTCATGCTTGAAAGGCATTATAGCATGCACAGACATAAACACACGGTAAAGACAGAATAGACACACAAACAGTGAAACAAGCAGATAACGTCTGAGGATGACCGGCCTGAGAGGATCAAGAAAGTGTGAACTCCTCCGAATTGTGAAGGTATCAGGTCTCACACAAGCTTTTCCAATGTTACCAGTGAATTCATTTACAGCAAATTACACCGGGGTGTAATGTGTTCTTCTCCAATGCACATCAGCAGTTAGTGACCTCCCTGAGGGGCTCAGCACAGATTCTTCAGCAGAGTAGTGCAGTGCCATTCTGGGTTATATAAGCCTGAGCATGCTACAGTACGCAAGCTACCGGAATGCAAATTGTCCTCTGTGCCTAAATCTGTACATGTACTCTACAGAGCAGCATATTGTCCTATTGTATGTGGGACTTTACTAGAATAATAAGAAAATGGAAAGAAACAATCACATGATCCATTTTTATACACAGTGCTATGATATTCTGAGCCGGTTACTGAAAATAGCCTTAATATGGTTTGTTCTGTACTATGAAAATTGGTTTAGCACCCACGTGAAATATTCGTCATCTTTAAGATCCTCACCATGACCCATCAGTGTCGTCCCACTGATGCTTAGCTTATGTAAGTAAGTGTGTTAAGCCGCCCGCCTCCAACCAGTCAAGTCACAGTTTACCTCCATGTCTGTCTCTGACCAACTGTGGAATATGGTCACAATCTCCCCTTCTGTTCCTGAGATATTGTGTCACAGTAAGTTTGACCTTTGGCGTTAAAAATGAATCACTTCATTGTTGTGACCCATTCAACATTTGTATGAAATTGTCATAATTATCATATTCATTTATGAGTTATGCTAAAAACATGTTTATTAAGGTCATTTTGAGGTCACAGTGGCCTTTGAGTCAAAAAGGTCACCAATCCCATGTCAGGCCAACTATGAAATATGGTCATCTATTCTTCATTTATGTTCAAAAAGGTGTTTTGTGAGGTGACAATAACCTTAACTTTTGGCCTGTGACCTTTGTTCTTGAGATATTGTGTTCACAAGAATGGGAGAGACAAACGGAATTACGTTAGACAAATGGCTACGACTATCGTTATGCGCAGAGACATAAAAAAAAACAAACATGGAAAAAAAATTATTATTCCGTTTTTTAATGACTGATGAATGTAGTTCATATATACACTACCGTTCAAAAGTTTGGGGTCACCCAAACAATTTTGTGTTTTCCATGAAAAGTCACAGTTATTCACCACCATACGTTGTGAAATGAATAGAAAATAGAGTCAAGACATTGACAAGGTTAGAAATAATGATTTGTATTTGAAATAAGATTTTTTTTACATCAAACTTTGCTTTCGTC
>JAVQJL010082659.1:0-26542 GCA_036024295.1 Nannoperca obscura | reverse complement strand
AGAGAATAAACTAAGAACACGAGCAAACGAGGTGTGAATCCATCTGTATGAACTATTTCATCAGAAGCATACTCCAGTCTTTAAAAAGGCCTAACAAATACAACCAGACCTTTGCTTTCACTTAACACTGATTATTTGCTTTTCATTTGTTGATGACTTGTAGTACAAACCTTTATGGACTTGACCAGATTGGCAGTGGTGTTGGCCACCTCTTTGGCTGACTGGACAAACTGCCTCTTGGCAACAGGGTTGGGAGTTTTGGAGGAGGCCAGGCGGCAGGCGTTACACAGTGCAGACGTGTGTTTGGCCACAATGGTGGCTGCAGAGAGCACCTGGGTAGAGAGACAGGGCACCGTGGTGAATGGAAGACCAAGAAAGCTGATGAGAAAACTGACCATCGGTGTGATGTTGCAGTGAGCTCAGCATGTACCTGAGACTGGGTGCAGGCCGGGTCCACCAGGTTCTGGCAGGCCATCTGAATAGACTGATTAGCCCGGGCAAACTGGGCGGGGTCCACCAGGCCCTTCTGACCTGCTGAACTGTTGGGGTCTGATACCCCCACTAGATAGGCAGCCTACAGACATCAACAGATCACTGGTCAGTTTACATTGGGTACGGTGGTGTCAGACCATGGTGATAATAAAGTCATCTTCAGTAAGGATCTATACCTGAGCAGCTGCTTCAGTCAGACCACACAGGGCTTTGGAGCCAGCACTGACTGAATCACCAAACTCAGGCAGGTTGGAGTTCTTGGCATTGTGGGAAATTCCAGCCATGGACTCACCAAGGACCTGTCAACAGGAAAGCAGACAGTTGCACAAGTGGCAGTTTGGACAATGTTTTCATTGTGTCTTTTTATGCTTCTTACACTGAGCAAATAACAAATGGTCAGTGGACGAGTAATGCACAACCATAGTAACACATGACTACTGAAACCTTCAAGTACTGGAAGCTTGCATCAAATGTCAGTTGCTGATATAAATCAGAAAACTTGCTTGTATTTAGGAAACATTCAAAATTTGAGAACTTTGGCTTCTTTTGTTAAATGAAAGAAAATAGCAAGCAAACAGTGTCAGCAACAAAACGCAGGTATTGTACCAGCACCCAACTTCCAAAGGACACCCAACCCAAGCAAAAAACACACACTGCTGTACATGGTCTGCTTTACAGCACAGTGAGTTAACAGACAAAGAGAATGGGCAGGATAGGGTTATATGTTTAATACCAACAATTTTTTAAAAGATGTTTTATTATATTTTTAGTTCTGCTGATGAACTAAACACTATAATTAGCACCACATTACGCAGTCATTTCAACAGATTATATAGTGCAGCCCTTCTTATATTTCCTGTCTAAATATAGACATGTTAATGTAGCGAAGTAGCCTCTACTGTAAGAGAAAGTAAACGGTTGCTGCTTTTTTACAACCTTAAGGCATCCTTTTGCAAAGAAGTAAAGAGATGAGAGGAGGCTGATGAGATGAGAAACAAATGACGGGAAGATAAAGAACCAAACACAGCAGAGGAGCAGCAGTGTGGAGGTTCTACCTTCGAGTTCTCCATCACACTGTCGATGCAGTCAAAGTACGACAGGTCGTTGACGGCTTCCGTCGGGTTCTCCAGCATCCCCGTCACCGACTGCACGCAGACACAACACAGTCACGACACACACAAGAAACACACTGTACCTCAGCTGAATGTCACATGACTGCTGTACTGTCTACATGCTGGAATGATCAATCATTTGAGAATTTTCTTTATTGACTTGAGCTGTAAGAGTGTCAGTTCTCATCAAACCATTCGAGAAGCTACGGTATGAGCTACAATATTGAGGCTGTATGATGGTCGTTACCTCCAGCTCTCTGAGAGCATTGTCACACTCCTTCTGACCTGGAGCCTGCTGAGTGCACATGGTGATGAGCTGGTTGATACTGTCTGTAACCGCCCTGTGGACACAAAGGCTCAGAGATGTAACAGACAGATAGGCAGTGAAGAAAGATGACAAACAAAGAGACGGAGAGAAATGTTCCTTACCGAGCGGCGGCTGCCAGCTGGTTCTTGAGGTTGGGGGAGCTGGGGTCAGTGGACAGGGCCTTGGCTGCCAGCAGTAGCTTGCTGGATGACATGGAGATTGTCTTCAGGTTGTACACTACCTGTGTCTGGTCCTCTTTAGACTGGAGGAGGAAAAAGAAGGGACATAGAGAATTTCAGAAACTTGACAGTTATAGCAACTGTACCACTGTACTGAAAAGCAGCATCTCCCCGCTCCCTGAATCAGAATATTCTCTGATCATACTGACATGGGATGTTCCGGCCATGTCAACACCAGCCTCCAGGAAATTGCTGAAGTCCTGTCCGAACTTGCTGGTGGCCCTGGCCACGTCCTGGGTGGTCCCTCTGGATGCCTGGACCACCTCGTTGGCTGACTGGTTCAGACCAGCTGCCACCTTGTTGAGCTGAGCCTGAACCTCCTGGAAGCTCCTTCCACTGGACGGGAACTACAGAGTCCAGTGTAGGAGAAGAAAAAGGGACAATGATATAAAAATGTAGGTGGCTGCTGTTCAAAAATCAAGAACATGGTCATTCATGCAGTGGTTGGTTTAGAAAAGAATGAATGTGGTAAAAAAGAAAACAGATGAATTAGACCAATTTCAAGATTTACGTTAAATTGTTTAAAAATGGTTTGCTCTGTTAATGATTTTAATTGCTAAAATTATTATGGAATAATTACGCGTCCATGTCCACAGATGTGCTGCGCAGCACTTCGGGGAAACATTTTTTCATTAATTGCTTTGGCCACAACAAGATGAAAACAGAGCATTGACATATTACCTAGTAAAGCTGTTGTGGTGAACGTGTTAGCAAACAGCTGCCCACATTAAGTGGACACAGAGCAACAACTTGTGTCCACCTGATGAATCCAAGTCCAATATTCCCTTTCTGTTAGCTCTGTTTGCTGAGAATAATATCTGGCTCTTTAGCTGCTAAATGCTCCAGTGTCTCCACCAGCTCGTCTCGTCTGTGTCTGTCTGCTGCTGAGCAGGTACTAGACAGTAGCTTTATCAGAGCTGGAAACAGCTGCTGCTGCTGGAACCTACACTAGCAAACAAGCTAACACATGTTAAAAAGCTCTGTAGAGCTAAGAGGAGCCGATCACTCTCTGTGGGTTCATCACCTTTCACATTTGATCCAGTGTGGAGTCACACTGATTAGTGCATTAAAGTTTTGACATTAACATGGATGTTATAGAGTCCCCATCAGGACATTGCCCACATATATATATCATATATATCAGTATCTGTCATTTGGGACCCAAGCACACGTTTTTGTTCTTCTCTTTGGTGCCATGGAGAGAGGGAAAGGAGGAAGGAAGATTCTGCTACTAATACAGCGGGTCTTCACTATGAAATCTCATCTCACCTCTATCCATCTATCTGTCACTCACCGAATCAGACAGGAGAGTCTTGCTGGCTTCTCCCACAGTACGGATGGCATTGTCCACATCCCTCTGGCCAGGAAGGCAGTTCACACATCTGTTCAGGGCCTGAGACACTGCCTTAGCCACCTACATGCACACACATACACACAGAATATGTTTAGCAGGTAGATGCATCATCTACCTGGAACATAACTCGGATGATGAAATGATAAAGAAAGCCCTGCCACCGCCTCTCCTTCCCTGTCCCTGCATCTGTCTCTGACCTGGGCCAGCCTCTGCTGACTCTCTGCATCTCCTGGCTTGGCGATGGCCCTCTTGGTCTCTTGGATCAGGTTAGCTGACTTATCCATGACATCACCGGCACAGTCCAGAATGGCGTTACGTGCTGGTGAGTCGGCCGTGGTGGCAGCGACCCCTCTGGCGGCTGAGGCCAAAGACTTCAGAGCCTGGGCCACGTCTCTGGCTGCCATGCCTGGATCCAACCGGAGAGAGGACAGGAACTTTAGTGTGTGGTAGGGATGAATACTACAGGAATGCACTTGTTACTATGGACACCCAGATTGTTCAAAATTAAATAAAGAAATTATATATTATGAAATCAATAACCATATGGATAAACAGACAAAACATATATTAGTACATATACTATGACGACATGTTATTTCATCCTGCTTCTAACGGTTATTGCAACAGATTTCTTTTTAGAGATGTGATTGGCTGTTGCTTCTGTCTGAATGAGTAGACAACCAATCACATCTCTATAAAGAAATCAAAGGCATTATACCATAACTGGCACTGTTTGTCATAAGTTACAGACACATTCTTAATATACAAATGTCTGTATTTATTCATATGATTATCTTTTCATAATGTCATATTTATGTAGTTCACTTTGAACACTGTGGCCCTCTATAGGACACAACTTTTCGGTTCTTTGTGTGGTCCATTTAACAACTGCTAAACATGCAAACTGCCAAAAACAAAACGCTTTCCATTTCTTTCAAATATGTTGCTTGCAGTAGTTTGTCGGCTATTTTCAGATATGAAAATTTGCAGTTTTGTAAACCTTTTTTATTTTGCGCTCTGACCCACCTGTGTAGTTCTCATTGCCCTGGGTGGCCTCACTCAGCAGCTGGGCAATGGCTGAGCTCACGGCCTTGGTGCTGGTCCCCAGATCCTGGGAGGATTTCTCAAGCTGAACAACACAGTGATGAAACATGGGAAGAAACAAACTGTTATTCACGCTGCTCTCAATACATTTCTGCAATTTCTCTGTTTGGAAATCTGGGGAAATTAAGCTTATCCTGCCTCTGGTGAGGAATAAAGACTGTGTGTGTGTGTGTGTGTGTGTGTGTGTGTGTGTGTGTGTATCTCACCGTCTCTCCTGGCAGTGGTTTGAGTCTGCCCTCCTCAGCTGAAGCCTTGGCCTCCTGGATGTCCTTCTCCAGATTTCTCACCATTGACAGAGCATTTTCTATCTCCAAAGGCCCGCACGCTTCCTGAGCCTACGCACATGCACGCAGAAGCACACACACACACACACACACACACACACACACACACACACACACGTCAGAAATGCAAAAGCCTAATATATATATAGTTATAACTATACAAGTCAAAGTTTAGCTTTGGAGAAGAGGAAGATAGTTGAAATCAGTATTAGAATGTATTTGAAAGAAATATTGAAGACAACATGGCAATTGTTTGCAAAGTTACTTTTCATGTGTAAAACCAAAACGTCAACTCCTTTTGTTTGCTTTACATTTCAATTTGCTTTTAATTTCTGTGTTAAAAATCATCATTATGTTATTACTACATCACAATCCTTCTTCTTAAAGGCAATGAATAACAATGGGTCTCATGCAAGAACCGTACACACACCAACTCGTACCAATCTTGTCTAATATCTCTATGACAGTTAACGCCTCTCATATCAATCATGGATCGCTGTCACAGTACAGCACTGCTCTGATCACATGTCATTGAGATCTATATAATATATAATATATATTGTGTCTGGTCATCTAATATGACTTCAGCATCAACAGCTTTAAATGGTCTATTGAGGTACCAATCTAACGATCTGACCACATGACAAAAACTTTTGTAGTAGTATTGAGATACAGTTGGTTAAACCTCTGGAGCTCTTGCTGTGTGATAGTTCACACCGTAAAGACAATATAATACACATATCATCAAGCAGCGAGTACCTTCTGTGAGGCGGTGCGGAGCTCAGCCAGGGCACTGGCCAGGTTCTTGGCACACTGGCTGAGCTGCATGGCCGTGGCCTGGTCACTGATGGTGGGAACTGTAGCCTTGGAGGCTGTAACCATCTTAGCACCAGGCTGGGGAGGGGAAGAGAGAGATTAACTCCACAATATAGGAGTACAATACTGAAACTTCAGTTATTCTAAGAGGCTTACTAAAGGTGGAACTACAGGTAAGGTGAAAGGGTCATTCAAATCAAATGGGTTTAACACCTCTGAAAATAAACACTTTAAACACTCTTAAGTTAATTTGAGACTTGAGCCTTGGTAAATATAATGTCAGCATATTGTAGCTTGGTAATGCAGCATCAGAACAGATCACATGACCTGCATAACCACAAAACATATATTTATCATGACTAGTGATCTATGGTCTTCCCTGTTACTGTTCTACCACATTACTTAAGGAAAACCTGTTCACCTGCAGGAAGGTCTGGCTGGCACTGATGAGGGCCAGCTGAGCGCTGGGGCTGTCAGGCTGAGACTGGCTGCCTCTGACGCCCTGAACCAGCTGAGGGATCTGCTCTGCCACCACCTGATGACACACACCACACACACACCACACATTACCTACTTATCTATATCTGTTCATCTCATTTTAAGTCTAACTGAAATCAGATTGTGTGTTCTTACAGTACAGCACACAGACCTGCTTTGAAAGTATATCCCCTATGCTATATTTAAAGCAGTCTGTATTGTAACCCTGTTTATATGTAAAAAGAAGTCAAGTCACTGACTTTTGACCTCCAAACTGGATGACTTCTGTAATGTCTATTGATTTAAAATGATGCAAACTAAAGATGTAAAGGGATGATACACAGCCAAAAAGTGAAAATGAAAAAGAGAAATGATATTTTGAAAACAAAGCTACTCTGTGCATGTGTGCAGTGTGCTGAGGCGAACAGCCAGAAGCAGGTAGTGAGTGTGCTTACCTTGCAGCTCTGGACAAGCTGCTGCTGAGCAGCCTGGTTCCTGTTGGTGGAGGCAGCGTGCTGGGCAGCAGCGATGGTCTGAGTGGCTGCTGCTGCTGCCTGTTTGGCTGCATTCTGACAAGAAACAGACAAGTGTCAGCTTAAACAGTCTGCATGTATATGTGTATTGTAGAACAGATTCAAGTAGCTAGCACTACATTAGCAGTGAATATCAGCTGGTTAGCAGAACTAATATGGGGATGCTTCTTCAAGTTTCCAGTTACAAACAATGGTAGCATAACACTGTGGACGTAAGGCTCGTACTATGCAGCACTATCAGATATTGTCTTTAAATGGATGCCTGGTAAACATGTGGAAATGTAGGCCAGTTTAAACCAGATTAATTCATTTGAGGTGGAGCTGGTAACACACAACCTTTTGTATATGTCACACCATAGCACATGGCAATACAAAAGAACAGGATCCAAGTGTAGAATCAAGTGAGGGGCCCTGTATGTCCCAGGAGTTCTTCACTCTGGCCTTAATGATTAGTCAGCAGAGGTCTATAGAAGGAAACCCACTAAATAATACAGAAATCTGAAACCAGCTGGGTGCTGATAAAAGTGGACCATGGCATAATAGTTAATGGTAACCTGAGCACACCAGAGTGTCTTTATTGATGTACGTTTCTCTGATAAACAATACTTGAGAATGGATCTTAAACTCAAATCCAAATCCACGAGACCTGCAAGTACAATGTAGGCAAGTTTGTGTGAACGGACAGTTTGTAGTTTGCATTGGGGAGCGACAGTAAACACTGGGATGGCCAGATTGTACCTGGAGAGGTTGTGGTGAGACACACTGCTTCCCACATTTCTGCTTCGGCTTTATTTAAAGGACAAGTCTGACACTGTTCTGTATTTTTGAGTCAGCATACCTCAAGGAAAGACCAAACCAACAATGTATTGTCTGTGTATTGCTTCTCTGACACACACACACACACACACACACACAAGTTTATTTGGACTCCACAAACAGTCTTGCTGCCCCAAATACTCACTAGAGCACCAAATAGGGATTCATCTGCCACTAAAATATAATAGTCCCCAACAAACCTTTCCATTTCCTCCTGCTTGTGTGATAAACATTACAGAGAGTAGCTTTTTTTTAAAACATGAAACTATATATTTGTGAGGTGTTTTTAAAAATGTATGTCTTTAGTAGGAACCAATGGGCTTGGAGCTGAGAGTTTTATATTAATTCTACCTGATGAGGACCTGTTAAGATAGCTTTCACAGGTTAATCCAATAATGCTGTGTAGGCAAAACAAAGTCCCATCAGGGCTTGTAAGTGACACTCCTCTGCCTCCTTCCTTTCTACCTCCAGCTTGTTGACCAGCCGTTTCTTGATAGCATTCTGGGCGGCGGCATTGGTGGCCATGCGCAGACCTTCAGCAGCTTCTCGCAGCTTCTGCTGCTGCTCCTCACTGTCGGGGTTTGCTGCTGCACCCTGGGGTGAAAGGCACGCACATCATTACACATTAAACTAACAGACCCATTGAAAAGCAGAAGTCTGTTGAGTAGCACTGAAATAATGAAAGAGACAGACAAAGGCAGACCTTGGCAGCCTCCACCATCTTGGCGGTGGCGTCAGCCAGCAGCTTGGCGGCTGACAACAGCTTGCGAGAGTTCTCCAGATCTGACTCTCCCTCTGCATCCATCTTGATGGCGTTGACCAGATCAGACGTGGCCTGGGCAAGGATACGAGCCTGACGGACCATCTCACCTGGTGGGGAAAAAGAGAGGGAAAGCAGGGAAAGAAACACCTTTATAAATGAAAGTTCCACGCTTGGGACTGCCATCATTGTTAGATATCATCAATCGGTAATATTCAGTTAATTTCAGGAGTTACATGTTTCATGCCCTTTTCTTAAATGTCTGCTATCCAGTTTTCATGACCCATCCATGGTTCATCCTCTGGAGACCATGGCTATCCACAACACATTTTATAGAAAATTTAAAGAGAATTTGACCTCAGATGGGTTGTGGAAAGCTTCCGGAGGGTCCAAAATGTCAAATGTTAAACCTTTCTGAAGCAAATGTTGGAGGGGCAAACAGATGGATGTTCTGTGTGAGCCCCATGCTCCTGATTCCAGCTCCCTTCACCTACCTGCGTCTCCCATTGAGCTGAAGATGTTCTCAGTGACATCCAGAATGCGGTCGGTGGCTTCTCCGTGGCGTCCAATAGGATGGCCTCCGCTGGCGTACTGTTTGATGTGTTGAAGCAGCTCATTGAGGGCCTGAGTGACACCTGTGGCAGCCACGCCCACCTGTTTCAGGAGGCCCTCGTCATTGGTGGCCCCCTGTGACGCCTCTACACAGCCTTCTACTGACTTGGCCACCAGCTTGCCGGCTTCAATCAGCTGCTCCTGGCACACAGGGGAGCTGATGGTTGGAGCCACCACCTAGATCAGATAGTGTGTGTGTGTGTGTGTGTGTGTGTGTACGAGGACAGAAGAATAAAAAGAGCTTAGGCTGCATTCACATACAACAGGAAAATCCAAGTTCTGAACGTCCTACCAGAAATCTGTTTTCAGAGGGTGACTACTCTGGTCACTGTTTGTCAGCTCTGAGTAAATCTGCCTCAGGCTGACTACTCACCCTGGTGCAGGCCACCAGCTGAGATGTGGACAGAGCACACTGAGTGGCTGCAGCAATGACCCGGTTCTGCTGGGCCGTGTCCTCTGTCTTCTGGGCCACGTTCTTAGCTTTGAGCACCAGAGCTGCTGCAGCGTTGGCCACAGCTTTAGCCAGCTGCATCAGCATGTCCTGGCAACAGCAAACATACACAGCCACTTAGCAGGACCACTCATTACTCACGGGTGAAGGAGGGACAGTTGTTAATGACAACATGGTGTAACAATTTAAATGCTTGGAATTACGTAGATTATTAATGAAGTGATTCATTTGATAGATAATTAAAACCTGAAATGAAGACTACATCTCGTGATCTGGCAGGGAAGTGAAGTGATTTAATCAGACTTGATCAGGCTTTATTTCTTCAAAGATACCTCCAGTGAACATTGAAAGGTTCTACATTGAACCTCAAAGTTACAGCCTGCTGCTGACTTTTTGAGACTGAAGAGACCTCTGTGATACTGGGTTTGGGTTGTGTTGTATGAATGATTAAAGAGTAAATGAACATGAACTATAAACTACTGAATTAACTCTTTCTGGACTCGTCTGATTTAAGGTATAAATTGAATGTAAATTGCATTATGATTGACAGATTGAGTTATGATTTTCTTGGGATGGATTATTTCCTACTACCTTGTTGACTAAGCGATTGTTTTGATTGCTCCTTAGAATGATGATGCATTTGACACTTTTGTTACCATCAATTGACAATAAGAGGGGACTCTCCATCTGGCACCCCTGACAGATCCTTTACCTAGAAGCTTTCAAATATAGACATGAAACAGAGGGGACAGGATAAAGACACCAGTCGTACTGTGTTTTCTTATGTTAACCTTCTCATTCTTTTGGCGTTAAGCAGCACTGGCCGAGAAGCTTGCCTTAGAGCAAAACGTTTCCTCAAGCATTAGTGGATTTGTTAGGATGTTGGTTTTAAACATTACTTAACAGATAGTTAACAGATAAATAAAGTCTTACTCATTTAAAGCACTGTTTTGACTTTTCTCATAGATCTGGAATACTCTTGAATGGCTCATTAAAGTCTTTTAAAAACAGAGCTGTTTACACAAATACGTATTGCCTGAGGCCCAGTAACCTTATACAGTAACAATGCAACTATAATTCTCTACATCACACATACACTGCAGTATTTCCCATGAAGCTTTGTCTTTGTAGTACTATACAGCAAGAAGAAAGTACCAAGTAAAAACAAAAGCAATTGTGCACTAATCAAAGTTCCGATGGACACACCTGAAACTGTGGATCGGTGTCTGTCTCTCCAATGTGAGACAGCAGCTCTCCGCTGGCCTGGCCCACATTCCCCGCAGCCTGCAGCAGGTTCTGACGAGGCTACAGCCACAAAATATTATGGACACAAGGTCAAACAACAAAGAGAAGAAACTTTTAAGAAAACACGACGCATCTCCAACTCCCCTGTAGTTTACCTCCGTGTTTGCAGGCTGGGCGGTCTTCAGCATGTGAGAGACGGCACCGGCCAGGTTCTTGGCAGCACCCAGCAAGTGCTGCCCATTTCCTCCTTCATCCTCCATGAGCGCTGCCAGCAGTTTAACACCCTTTGACATCTCCGTCAGGTTGGAGGAGATTGTGGTGACAGCACAGCCCACCGCTGTGTAGTCCGTCTCTGCCGGGTCACCTGAGGACAGGCACGTGTATTCATATATTCATATGTATGTATGAGTGTTGCTCAGAAACTACTTTAAAAAAGGCATCAGCATCATTATTAGGCCAATCACAAATGATAGATTAGACGACAAAAAAACTAAACTCTAGATGAAATCTGAATTTTTCTAAATCTCATATCACAGGACACATACAGTATAGCACACATTATCAGAACCAACTTCAAATGAACGTATTAATCCCACTCATGCCACTGGCAAAGTAAAGAGTCACTGAGAAGCACCGCTTCACTGCCCTCTCTGGTTGAAAGTTTCCATCAGTGATGACACCATGTACTGACACAACCTGGAGTACTTTTCTACATCACTGCTTTTTCAGCTACATGTTTTCTCTGGATGCACTGGTAGTGCACATACTGGAAGCGAGCATGGTGGAGCAGTGTTTCTACCTGCAGTGAGGTTGACCATGGAGGCGGTGCCTGCTGTGATGGCATCCACCTGGGAATGGATCTCGTGTTTGGACTCATCCATCTTGTTTTTGCGCCAGGCTTGGGATGCCTTGAAGAAATAAATAAAAAAGTCTGGTTACAACGATCTAAAGTAGAGTGTTCAGTCCGGGACTTGGAGAGTAAAGGAGAGTTCAATCTCACAGCGTCTGTTCCCAGTGGGGGCAGGGTATCAAAGTCATCCAGAGAGGCCTGTGCAGCCTGGACAGCCTGCATACTGGAGTTGATGGTTCCAGTCAGGGCTTGCTGTGCTGAAGTCTGTGGACACACACAAGTACTGTCACTAACACCGACTGTGTTACAGTGAAAACCATTTCTAAAACATGTCTGTGCTCTCAATATTAATTATATTACCATATTTAAACTATTTGGGACTTTAATTACTTGTAAAAGTCTAAAGTTATTCGATATGTTCTTATTGTCAACTAATCTCATGTGCAGACAAAAACCAACAGCATGTTGTGGCTTCCTGTCTGTGGCTCTCGGCTCTAATCCCATTGGCTTCTAGTGAAGACGTAAATCTTTTAAAACATCTCACAAATATAGTTTCATGTTTGAAACTGCTGCACACTGTAGTTTTTAATCAAACAGGACGAAAAAGTGCATTTGTTGTATTTTAGCTATATATCAGAATAAGAATCAAAACCAAATGTATTGTAAGTAGGTTTACACATTCAAGGAATTTGTTTTGGTGCATGGGTGTCAACAAGAGCATAGATATATAAAAAAACGAATTAAATAAAACCACTAAATAGAAAGATTTACAATAATAAGAAAAAGAAGAGATGTGCAAAGTGAGTGCAATGTAAATAGAGCATTTCAAAGAGTTGGGGCATTAAATGCATGTTGCTTGTTAAATAAACAATACAAATTTAAAAACGGTCTTGATTCTGTTTGCGGTTAAATCCAGTCCCTAGATTCAGCTCTGTAAAATAAAAATGACTGAAAAGTCCCAGCAGGTTGGAAACTTGGCCCACTGTACTTTCAAATGCATCCTAGGTTTCATGACTCAAGTACAGAACAGAAGTCACATTCTGCAAATTAAAGCCTTCTGCGAGATTTGTCGTTGTTTACCAGCGGAGGCATGTGTCCTCGATGCATCTGTCCACTGGTGATGTGCTGCTTGGCCTGAGGCATAGAGCCCATCTGGAAGCTCTCTGGACCTCCAGCTCCTGATCGCATGATGGCTGGCAGGGCCACTGAGCCTGTCTCCACCTTGCCCACCTTGTTGAACTGCTGCTGCAGCACTGTGGACCTGGAGTGATGTTAGAAAGAAAAGGAGAGGGGGAGAAGGATAAATACAGAGTTTCCCTCCAGGAAACTGCAGACTTCTCTGAATCACAACTAGACAGTAGAGATACAGACAAAATGATTGTGTCTAAAACTATTTACTGCTGTAAATGATTAACAATCAGTAACACACAGACTTACTTTTTGGGTGACACAGAGTCTTCTAACATGGTTGACTCCTCATCTCCCTCCATGCCAAAGTGGTCTTTGCTCTTTTTCTGTAAAAAGACATTAAGGACATCAGTGGTGAGGACACTGGACCAGAAATCCTGATTTAACACCTGTATGGCAGTTAAGACACTATCTCGCTTGTATGTATTTATTAAAGACAGTGGTCAATAAACAAATATATTTAACAAATATATGCACAAACACATTGTATCTAATAAACAGGTGATACATAAGTGAGAAAGAAGTCAACCGTAGAATAGCAAGACATCATTACAACAGAATCAGAATTAGCAATACATTAAGATGAAGATAAAGAGCCCTTGGTCCAATGTCCAAAAGCTTTAGGATATCCAGTACGCTTAATGTTGTCTCAACAGAGTCTACATTACCTCTCCTATCTAAGAGTGTGATGGTGGTACTGAACAAAGTGCCTGTTAGGGCTGGAAATCAAAACATAATTACATGATTGTTGATATGTTTTATCTGTGAAACATAAACCTGTGTAATTCAGAAGACAGAGTGTGACTAAGGCTTTGCAATATAGAAGATTTATTTTAGAAGCAAAGCATCCTTTCTGCTTATGGGCACCATGAATTTGACGGAGCCAGTGATGAATAAATCAAGATGGCTGGTCTTAACCTCTGCAGCAGCATTTTAAGTAGCTTGTGAACCATCCAGGGAGGCTTTGCTGGGGCAGGTGACACGTTACAGCACAGCTCCTTGATGCACTGTTTTCTATTATAAGAAATCCACCTCATGTCACCTACAGCAGAAAAAGTCAACTTTTCTACCCTCTCTGATGGGGTGAAGAAGAAGAAACTGGAGAGGGTCATCCATCTCTTAAAAAACTCTGTCAGTACACAGTAAACCGACCCCTTTTACTGCTGATCCCATATTCATGCTGACTGTTACCTTTTTGAGGATGATGTCGATGTAACCGGCAATAAGCTGAGCTATCTGCTCTCCCTCAGTGGTCTGCACAGAGTAGTAACCATCCTGGTAATCTCCAAAGTCCTGAGAGTGGAACAAAGAACATCATTAAAACAATTAACACATGCAGGGCTTCTGTAGTTTCAATCATGACTAACATCCCTAGTCTGAGTCCAGCAGGGGAACGTTGTTGCATCTTACATTACAGTCAGTTGAGATTTCAGTGTAGCGATGTCTTCCAACATGACCAAAGTGAAATCTCTCTGCGTGTTTCTCCTTCAATCAACAGTTTGACAAGAATCTGCACAAATCCTGGATTTTGTTTATAATGTAAACAGACGCATCAAACCAGTTTGTGAGGTTACGGCTTATCGAAAGCAAAAAAAAAAAAACTGTATTAGTTGCGTCTGCATTTATAGATATTCTGTTTGTAAATTCATTGTGTGATAATTCATTCAAATTAATTTATACAGGACCAAATCATAACAAAGCAGCCTCCTCATCCTCCATCCGCCCAACAGAAATGAAGGAAGTGAGACGTCCTTCATGGCAGCGGACCAGATCGTTTTCCAGGAGACATGAAATATGGCCAATGAGAAGCACTCATTCATTTGTCCCTAACAACTTACAGTTCTTCCCACAACACACTGGGAACAATACAGTGTTCACTGTCTTTCTCACGGATACCTCAATCACAAATCCAGTTACAACCTGCACAAGTTTTTCTACATCTTGTTTCAACACATGACCCTTAACCCCTGAGACATGTGGGTCTGGTTTTTAAATAGTCTTGATGTGGCTGTTTAGTCATGAGTTTCTAACTAGAGACACTAAAGATTTCTGACTTGGTTTTTATTCTTCAAGGCGAGCGCTAACTTGCACAGAGGATTTGAAGAGGAGTATGTAACAGGGTGCATGTTGAACCAAGCACTATGATTCAACAACAACAAACTGACTTCTACAGCTATTAAAATGGTATTTGCACCGGCATGACCACACATGTTGAGCCATTGGAATGGAGTTTTGGAAAGATCAGGTGCAATCACAGCATATCATGCCTCAACACAGAAAAGGGTGCTGCATTAGGCTGAATCCAGACTGGCAGACAGGGAAACTACTTTCATCTGCTCAAAGCCATTACGTTCTCTTTTCACACGACACAGACGGTGAGGGATGGAAACTCGGATCTAGTTAGCCTTCCCGCGGCAGCAGCTCAGGGTCTTTGCATGAAGAACTCACCAGAGTGAAGCTCTTGGGTGAGGCAGCCCAGCGTTTGATGTTGGTCAGGCTCCACTCCTGGATCACCTCCTTGGTCTTCTCGTCCACCCTCATCACGCTCTCCTTGGTGATACCCAGCAGACGAGGCACCAGTTTGTTCTTGCCCTTCATTTTCTCCTGCAGGAAGTATAAGCAAACAGTTAGCAGGTCTTTACTGCAATAATCCAGCAATGTTAATACATTTTAATTCAGTTGCATGTCTACAATACACATCCACACCATGCAAACTTCATATCAAATTATTGTAAGGTGAAACAAGATTTGCTTTAGAATGTGAAAACTACTATGTGTTAGAGTACTGGATTCCTTTATTTTAACCTGGAAGCTTCTACATCAACATGCTGGTGGTGATTCGAATAGAATGAGAATATGATTCTGTGTTGCTAGTTCCCAAATATCGGCAGTAGTAAATACTGCTACTACTTCTAGTATGTCTATGTACATACATACTTGTGTGTGTGTGTGTGTACATATACATATACACATACACACATATATGTGTATAAGTGCTATCAGCGTGAGTAGAACTCCTGACGACAGACATGAAGCCACTCGGTTCATCTCTTCATTTAAAGGGAAAACAGTTAATCAAATAAAAACCTCTAACCTGTATAAGAATTGTATACACAGCTGGTTACTTAGCTAAGGAACGCTTAGAGCTTCTCAGTAGCTGTGTGTCCTGACGAAGTCTCAAAGCAAAAGTAAACTTCTCCAGCTCATCATGTCACTGTTCTATATCCATCCAACTCGAACGCTGAGTGCTCACTTTCTTCTTACCTTGACAAGAAAGAATGACACCCCGTAGGTTTTCAGAGACCTGGCCAGCTTCACATAGCTGACTTTGGCCTCGATCTCCGTCATGTTCTGGCAGTTTTTGTGTGCCTGCAGAGACCAGACAAGAAGATCAACTCAGGGTGGCATTAAATTAGCTTAGTTGGATCATGATTGATGGACATTTACGATGCTACTTATTGGTTTGTGTTGTCCTGCATTTATATACCCTCGAAGAGAGATCAGACGTGACAGGCTGCTGTACCTCCACAGAGTGCAGTTCTTACCTGGAAGATCCTTTTCTCTCCTTTGTTCTTGATGTACTCTTTGGGAAGGAACTCCTTTAAACTGAGGAGGAAAGAGCTCAGCTAGAATCAAACAAGCCTCGGGACCATTTCAAGAAGCCAACTCAAAACAGAAATGTCAGATAATAATGCATGTAACTAAAAGACAACAGTGAGTATGAACATAAAGGCAGCGCTCACTCCAAGAACCCAGTCTTGTGTTTGGACTCATTGTGGTCACCGAACTGAATCTGACACTGATAGCCAGAGAACTCGCAGGCCTTGTCAAAGGAGACTGGGTGAGATCCGTTCAAAATGTCATCACGGGCCTGTGTAGACACACACACACACACACACACACACACACGTCAATCCTCAGAATATCATCCACCATCATCAATTAGTAGAACACGTTGTTTTTCATGAGTTAATGCGCATGAAAGACTGCTGTCTCCTATTTGAAGGAGAAGTAAAGCACCATTATTACAAGGTTCAAAGACAGGGCCAGCACATGTTCCACTTAAATCCCACTGACTCATATGGTAGCTACATGAGTATTTATCTGCTTCCATATGTTTGGTGGTCACTATCTGTGGAGCGGCATGCTGGGTGTAATAAGACTGTGGTGTGTTAGGCTCATACAGGAGACATGTCTTTTTCTTTCTATGGTGCATTAGTGCTGAATTCCATTCATGTGTGTATTAATTTATGTTCATTCTGATGAAAATGGCATGGTCTTTCCAGGAGAAAAAGGAAAAAAGGAAACTAAAGCATGCCAGTACATCAGGTCAGGAGACCCAGAGAGAGTTATCAGGTCTATGGGAGTAGTTTGTGTACCTGTACGTAGAGCAGGTTGAGCTGGACGGGGTCTCTGGAGTCCACATTCTGGTCTGAGTAGAAGAACTTCCTCCTCAGCAGCAGCATCTCCGTCTCCTCCACACCCTGTTCTCTCAGCGTCCTGCCATGGTCCAACCAGTTCACTGAGGAAAAACATCAATCAAATAAACTGACGTAGGAGTGGTGAAGACTCAGGAAATGGCAGTGACGGTGACAAGAGCCTAAGTTATGGTATGGTGTTTGTCTCTTATGGTATTGGTATAATATTACAGGGACTGTTTGTTTTGAATATCATTACTTTGCCAACTCATGCAGTCCAGAGGCCAAGTGAAGAGAAAGAGATGTGCAGGGTTAGATCAAAATGCAAGCACTTTTCAAGCACTTTCAAGGAACTTAAACAAATAAATGTTGAGACTTTTATCATGACATCTAAATTGTTACTATAAATTCTATGAGACAACAAGTCAATATTTCAAGTATGATGAAATATTAAGATTTTTGGTTTATGTGTGATTGTGAAACCCCAGATTATGTTGAAAAAAATCCAGTCATTTTCAAGGAGCATATTCAAATTCAACCTTGAAGATGACAGTTTAAATTAAGCATTTACCACACTTTCAAGGCTTCATATAACCACACCTAACAAAGTTTATGACTAGCTGATGTCTCCCAGTCAAACCATGGCACTGCGTCACTGTTGGTCAGTTTCATGGTTTTAGGCTGTGAGGCGAGTGTGTTAAAGGCAGTGAGTGTGTGGGTTTGTGTTTGTCATACACTCATCATCTGTGTGGAGCTTCTGCTTCAGCTTCTCCATCTTCTTATCGTCTCTCAGCAAAGTCTTGTCTCTTTTCAGGGTGCCTGTGGTCTCCTCCTTCTTCTCCTCACCAATGTCTCGCACTAGCGAGTACTCATCATAATTTGTGATGCCTGACACACAAACAGATTCAAGTTACTACATTTACACTGCAGTACAACACATATTGTGTGGACAGACAAGCAGAATGACATCAGGGCAGAAATCAGCCAATGGGCAGACATTATTTGGAGTTGTGAGCTGTGTGCGACAGAGCTGACCTATTCTAGCACAGATGGTCATGAGCATGTCACTGACAATCTTGGAGTCGTCCACCATGACGGTCTTCACCGTGCCATCCAGCATGCGGATCTTCAGAGGCCTCTGCTTCTTCTTGTACTCCAGAGTGTCCTGACAGAGAGAGGAGACAAGTCAGGAGCCTGGGTTACTACATGTCAAAATGCAGGCAGATCCTTCAGACTCCATTATCCATGATAGTTTGAAATTTCCTGAACAGACCACAACAGATTCAAACAAGACATTTTATAGAGTATTATTTTATTTATAAAATAGGGCTCTGAATGAAAGGGCAATATATGTCACCAGATCCCATCTCAACCTCTAGAGGCTTAGATCCAGGCCATTTAGTGTGTTAGCCTAAAAGTGAAGGATTTGTAGCATTTAGTGGTGTGTAGAGTGTGTGCGAGAGTGACTCACCCCATTCCTCAACATGTAGTAGTCCAGGGCCTTTCCTGCCTCCAGCCAGATGCCTTTCTTTGGGTCTTCATCAGACAGAAACAGCCCGTAGTCATTGGCTGCAGAAAGAAACAGAAATACTGAGTGAGTCACTGCACATGTGTTTTTTGGCGTACATGCACATGTGGATTTCAGCCACTATGGAGTACTTGTGCATCAGCTTCCACATTTCAAAATGTAACCACTTGTCTCTAGAAGGTAAAAACTGGACCACTTCACATGCGGGAGAGTAGAAACGAGCTGATGAATTAGGCAAAGGCGTTAACTCCTGGTCTTTCCAAATGTGAAATGACTTACAGGTTGGAAAAAGTAACTCAAAGAGCTGCTGTTGAAATAGCTTATGTAGTAAGACATAACTCTGCATACACGACAGCTAATATATCTGCGGAGCTTTCAACTGCAGTTCTTCTGCAGAGCCTGTAATCAAGGAGACAAAAGGTAGCAAGGCCACCATTTCTCTGCTCTCAGATACTCTCCTGCAGTCCTCTCCTCGTCCTGGTTGCTTTGTACTGTGCTGTGAAAAAGGACTTCCTGATTTCTTCTGTTTGCATATTTGTTACACATTTCAGATCTTCAAACTAAACCGAATATAAGACAAAGACAACCTGAGTAAACTCAAAATACACTTTTTAAAATGATGATAATTTCATTTATTGAAGGAAAGGGAAAGTAATCCAACACCCACCGGCCCTGTGTGGAAACGTAATTGCACCCCTAAACTTACTAATTGGTTGGTAGCAGCAACATCTGCAACCAAACGCTTCTGATAAGTGGAGATTGGTATTTCACTTTGCGCTTTCCTTTAATTCAGTCACACTGGGGGTTTTTGAGCATGAACTGCCACAGCCTCAGTAGTCAGGACTTGGATTAGGCCAACCTTCATTTAGTTTCTTTTAAGTGGACTTGCTCATGTCTGTCTGATTGTCTTCCTGCTTTAGATCACGGACTGATGACCGGACTAACTCCCTCAGAATGTTCTGGTGGAGAGCAGAATTCATGATTCGGTCAATGATGGCAAACAGACCCGGCCTTGAAGCAGCACAGTATCCCCACACGTGTCTGGCTGTTGGTATGATGTTCTTATTGTGGAATGCTGCGTTAGCTTTACGCAAGATGTAACGGGAGCCACGTCTTACAAAAAATACCAATACTTTCAGCCCACAGAACATTTGACCCAACAGGCTTGAGGGTCATCAATGTGTTTTTTGGCAAATGTGAAGCAAGCCTTTTGGTTCCTCTTGGTTAGCAGTGGATACCAGTCTTTTTTAAGGTGGAATCATGAACGCTGACATTATCTGAGGCGAGCAAGGCCTGCATGTTGGTCTGGGTTCTTGGTGACTTCCTGGATGAGTCGACGATGCGGTCTGGAGGACTTTTGGTAGGCCGGCCACTCCAATAAATAAAATTATCATTTAAATTGTATTTTGTGTTTACTCGGGTTGTCTTAAGTCTTATATTGAATTTAGTTTGAAGATCTGAAAGGTGTGACAAATACGCAAAGAGAAGAACTCAGGAAGGGTCCTTTTTAATGATATAGTACAAATTCTACACCCAGATGTTTTACTCAAACTTCCACATGTTCACCATCTTTGTGTTTAAGTATCTTTGACCCTTTTTGGACAATAGACAACAATTATTTACATGTGAATAGAATCACGGTTAATATTATGTGCTGCTTGGAACATTCCTGCGTGACTACTGTATATGTGCTTATTTACTATAACCCCTGAGCCATTGGGAAAAGCATGTAGTTCTGGCATTTGATCAGGGTTCATTTTTATCAACCGTTGCAGCTGAGTACTGTGTCAAAGACACAGGGAGTCCAATGCTGCTTCTTAATCTCTGCAACAATCTCCAAAACAAACAACCACATGGCTTGGATAAAGGCTGGGTTATGCTAGAAAAGAACTAGCATTCTTTTCTAGAATGCTAGAGCAACCTCGTCAGAAGGCAAAAAGGTTTATATGGAGCCAGAACAGTTAGTTACATTTGGCATCGAAAAGAAAATTTGGCATTAAAAACAAAACCTTTAGATTCTGATGTTTTTCAATGACAATGTTCAGATTTTTTCTTCATGTCTCTCTTTTTTCATGTTTCTTTTTTACGCAGTTTTTTTTTTTTTTTATAATGTCAGTTTTTGGTTTCATCTTTCTGTGTTTTGGCGTTGAGAGAAGGGTTTGAGGGGAGGAGGGACAAGGAGAACGTGACTGATGTATAATCTGCATACTAATAAGAGAACCTCACTCTTCACTGTTCCTGAACATCCACAAGTTCACTGGGTTCTCTTGAACAGCAAGTCTGCTTTTGATTAAGGGCTTTTGAATGTAACCTGATGTTAGCTAGATGCGCTCACTCCAAAAATTCTTGTATTAGCAAATTTTTTAAGCAAAAACAGAAAAAAGAGTGACATGAAAAAAAGAATCTGAACATTGTCATTGAAAAACATCAGAATGTAAAAAATACTACGTTCAGGTAGCAAAATGATCTTTTCAATGCTAAATGTTACTGTCACTGTTCTGGCTCCATAGACAAAATATGGGAATAACAGTGACAACAGATTGTGTCAAGAGAGAGAACTCACGCTGGCCGAGCTGTGCCTCCGGTACTCTCTCCCTGATTATACGGCAGGCGTCGTAGACCATGGTGGAGGGCTCAAACTGCATGGTCTTCATCACGTTCCCCACGCCGATCTTTAGTGACAGGGCCACCATGATTGCTGCTCTGCACCTCCACCCAACTCACACCTGCATGATGCCCAACAAAGTAGTTAGTCAAGACATATCCTTCATATTTATATAGCCCAATATCACATACAATGTGTCAACAACATCAACAGTTCTGACCCAACCCAAACTCTTCAAAGACAGGAAAAAACTCTTTATTTGGTGTTGTACACATATTCACATTGTGAATATTGCTGGCATAAGATGTTAATACTGGTTACTTTTCAACTAAACACACACGGTGTTGCTTGGATTTGAAAATTTGGTTCAGCCGAACTCTCTGGCGCCTCCCTAACGTCACAAAAGAGGCCGGCTTCCAAAGTCTATAACATATGTTGACCCTTTCGACTGTGGTACCTCCTTTCGCACCTGGTAAGGCAGAGCACCGAGCGGTATCAGACAGTAGAGCCTCTGGTTCTAATTATTTATAACTCGAACGACTAAAAGGAATTTTTTGTCTCAGCAGAGACTCAGAGACTGAGAGACACAGAGCCTGATGGTCGCTGCTGCTCCTGGCTGGTTAGCTCTGTCGCCTCCTACAGTCACTGCTCCCTCACTGCTCTGCTGCTGTGTTTAAATGTGCTGGTAGAGAGACGGTTCATTAGGGGGTGTAGATACCCTTTTAAAAAACATTTAACCTTCTCAATCATTTCATTCAGTTTGTGAGCTTTAGGGGAGCTGGTAGATAGATTTTATAGCCTTTAGAGAGAGCCAAAGCTAACCAGCTGATTTGGTTAGCTTCATTGTACTGTACAAACAGCAGTGTGGTATCGATCTTCTCTTCTAACTAATTTCCCAAAATGTCAAACTATTACTTTAACTTTGAAACCAACATGGACGGGGTGTCCTAAAAGTGCCATGCATGTATTCATAACAGCTAATACACTTGCATGTCAGACCATCACAACTGAGCAAACTCAAGCACAGCTGAGGAAGACCATGTAATATGATTGAAAGCTGTGGAAAAAGCTCATTAGCAGGCCCTTAGCTGGCAGCGTGGTGTCCGTTTCCCTTGAAACAAACAGGATTAAAAGCCTGAACACTTGTCTGGGTCTTTAATAGAATGGCGACTCCTGATAATACGAGTGAGTGGCTAGGCTTTTATTTTTGGTGCTTTTTACCAACGTCCCCTAAAATCTTTTATTTTGGCACTCTCAAATTCAGTAAAGTGAAGTACATCACAACAGCTCCATCTTGTTGCAAGCTCATCTTTACTGAGGGGATTTTCATAGTTTAAAATGAGGAACGTTATATTTACACGCACACAAGAAACCAGAGGACTGTGAGAAACCCAGCTCAGACAGGAAACGGAGTTACACTATGTAGTTATATAATCTGCAAGATGACGACTTCAAAAAAAAAAAAAATCCAGTCGGCCGATAAACAGATTCCTCTGATAATCTCTAGTTGTTGAGGCAGCACTGTCATCATTTAAGAGTCCAGTGGTTATCACACAAACTATGGCTGTTGTCAAGGAGGTGCTGTGTTGAAGCTTGTGTCTCTTAAAGCAATGTGTCCACAGAGCAACACAGGATGACAACACAGCAGGATCTAACATGTTACAAACTCATCTCAAAGTGGAAAAAGAGACGGTCAGAGACGCCCTGTTTCCTCATTCTGAAGTGTTTTCTTGGGGCTGATGACGAGCTCAAACTATTCCCCAAAGTAACAAATTACATTTACTCAAAAACATCTAAATATTTCCATGATACGTTATGTTATACTTCTGCTTCACTTCAATTAAATAGGGAAATAGAACACATTTGACTTCACTTTACAAACAGAAAAAAATATGATCACTTATGTTAAATATGATACACTGCTATTGTTGAGTCATTGCAAGTTCAATTCTCTCCACAGAACATTTCAACGCACCTCACACATGAATGCATTAGGAATAAGAATATAAAATATAATGATATGGTGCTGGTGGGAACTATTTTAAATGCATGACTTTTGCGATTTCTACATAGTGGAAGTGCTACTTTTGCTTATGTTAAGATTCTGAACCGGTGTTTGAATATTAAAGCACAGCCTACATTTGGACAAAACCAAAAACATATAGCAAACATAACACACAAACACAGGGTTCGTACAGCTTTTTAAGGTTCAAATTCAAGCACTTTAAGAACTTTTAAAAAGGTACCTTCATCATCACATCTAAATTGTGAAAAGTGCAATTGTGAATAATAAAGTGTATAGGATTCCTTTACCCCCACAGTAATCAATGCTTATTGTCACTTTGTTTCTTTAACCAGCCGTTCATATTAACTTTGATTGTATTGATCAGGATTCTCTAATGCTTTCTAATTTTCAAAGGGATCAACAGAGGACTTACACATGAACGACGAGTGAACGCAAGAAAATAACTTTTTAATATGTTGAAAATCAAGCAATTTCCCAACTTTCAAGACTTTGAATGCACCATGCATACGGTGCATTGATTGGTTTTTGATGTACAAATTGGTGATGTACAGCATTTCATTTAAATTAAAAAGGTAAGCTTGTTGCACAGTCAGGTGACTGAACATATAAAAAAAGACCCTGTCAGGCCCGTGGACAGGCTTTATCAGGCTACATTAGCCTATCACTGCTGCTGGTACCAAATATTAGGCCGAGCAATAGAAAAGTACTCTCACCACCTAGTGAGAAAAGTGGGCCTGTTGCTAACTAATGTCACTGTGGAAAAACGGCTGGCAGGATGTTTCCTAAATCCACTCTACTGAAATCCGTTGTAGGTGGCTGACATAAAGGAGAAGCCTGGTTCACAATGTCGTGTGATTGGCAGTTCAAGTCTTCACTGCCTGCACAGTGAATAAATCATGTTCATGTGTACAGGTAAAACATGACACTGGTCGCAGGCTGTGATTAGAGTTGAGTGTGGGGTGAGTCGGACATTCAGACGTGTTGGCGCGTGTGTTTCTTTCATACATAACATCTGTGTCCACTAGGAAGAGGTGTCATGTTTGTCAAACCACAATGTAAAGAGAAAGGAGCAGGAACAACAAACCACAACATCTCTCAAACAAATGTGAAAGACGTATATGGACAGATGGATGGAAGACGGACAACCACATGAAGTACCTTGATGGTTTCCTCTGTTCTGCTAGAAGACCTTTTGTGGCAGTGCGACCCTGAAATGTAAGACAGAGAACATTTCCTGACAGGATGTTTGATGAACCCATCAGCTTGCTAGCTAGTGTATAAAACGCAGGACAGACCAGCTGTTGCAGGAATGGTGTGCTGCTTTAAAGCTTTTTCTTGTCCTTTCCTTCTGACCGATTGACAGTTTCCCTACTGCGAGAGTGTTGTGGAATTTACGGAGATGCTAACTTTTAAGATTATAATAGTGAGGTTTTGTCAACAGTTTTGTCTTTGCTTGAGTCAGACTTTTGGAAGAGTTTGACAGGATAAAATCTATTTCTGGTTCATTTTGTACATGCCATGCAAATGAACATAATGTGAATGAAGGAGTTGCTGAAATAGATATTCATATTCAGTACCAGTGCAGTGAGTATTGAGAGCTAGTTCTGATAGTGGGTTTGACTGTATGTGTGGATATTTGGTTGATTTAGACTATATGCTCCACTGACATTGACTGCTCCCCCTTTTGATCTGGCTCAAGGACACACAGACTTCACCAACAGGAAACGTACACTAATCACAACAATCTGAAAGAAGAATCTAAAAATCACACTGGATTTCTCCACACAGGGCATTCACTACAAGTTTCAGTAGTTTAGTTTAGTTCCATCTGTCTCAGTTATTCTGCTGACAAGTGCTGAAGGGAGACAAATAACTAAGTGAGGTGAATGCCGGGGTTTCCCAAAGCTATTTACTGCACAGGCAGTAAAGAAAATTCTTATAATAAAGACGTTTTCCGAGAATCTCCTCTTACAGATAAGACTAGATCCTGGTGCAGATGAAAGTTCTTCACAAAGCATCGTAGCCCTTAAGAGAGGAAGGAGGCTGAATGACACGATACAGATTAGATGGTGCACGAATAATGTTTGTGGGCGACACAACACGAGAACGCTTTAATGCCAGACATGAAAATGCTCACAACACTCAGTTATTTATTCAGTGTTGCAGTGATGACTTGCATAGACTCAAAAGCAATTACAGAAAAAAAAGTTGATGTCCCGCCTCAGTCTCCCTCAAACCTCTGCCAGATTGTCTTGCGTTCTAGCCAAGCCTTTCTGTGACTTTAGCTCTGTTTTCTAGACGAAGAAGATTTTAAAATAACCCCTGCCTGTACCTCTGCCTCACTGCCTGACCTTTTTGGATGTTTGATGTCGGCCTGTCCTCTGTTTCTGCTTCGGTCCAGCCCATTGTTTGTTACTTTTTGCATTAAAGCTCTCTTAAGAGACCTCTGTGTTGTCTTCTCCTGAGTCCTCTAACACGAACAGAAGATACTGCTATAAACTCGTTAATGAATCAATGACAAGTGTTTGTTGCTGAGCAGGTAGTGCAGTTTGACAGCTGCTGCTGGACGCCAGGCTGACAAGAGCGCTGAGACAAACAAAGAGCCAAGAAATGTTAAAGTAGAGCCGAGCAGAACTGCAGAGTTGGATCACAACAATTTGATTGTTTGATCATTTGATCATGCTTGTTGATAAAATATTATTGAATGAATATATGATTGTATTACTACTTTTTAGAAAAGCAGGTGAAGACAGAGTCATCTGGGGCTCCAATAAAAAGGAGGGTCTGTTGAGCGAGGTAGTGTATTATCTTAGGGCTTCTCTGACCAGGAGCCAGATCTCAGCTGCAGAGTGACAGCACGGACACAGGCAGCAGCATAGCCTGAGCTGGCCTCAGAGCTCAGAGGGATCGAATGTCACAACACAGACGCCCTCACATCCTGCTGACACTCTATCACAAGCAGTTCCTCCTTCTTTTTCTGGCTCCCTGCTTGATGACAGGCAGATGGAGGAGAGATCTCAGGATGCAGCTATCAAAATGAATATTGGGTATTGTAGTAACAGATAAAAATAGACTTAAGAAAAATAAGCAGCAAAACAGCCTGTTCCGGGCAAATGCCAAAATTGATCCTGAAGACTGACACAAGATAAAGGTAACGGTTATCTTCCACTCATTGTTACAGTGGCATGCAAAAGTTTGGCTACTTTGCCTACTTTTGTTTAAGTAATTATTGCACACTTTCTGTAAATCCTATAAACTTCATTTCACTTCTCAAATATCACTGTGTTTGTCTGCTATATGATATATTTAACTGAAATTGCTGATC
>JAVQJL010082653.1:0-57629 GCA_036024295.1 Nannoperca obscura | reverse complement strand
GCTCTGGCTCCCATTCTACTTTTAGAGACTCTAGGAACCACAAGGAACCCTGCATTCTGAGAGCGCAGTGCTCTAGTAGGGTGATAAGGTACTATGAGCTCTTTGAGATATGATGGAGCCTGACCTGGATCTGGATCAGCTGGGGAGTTTTAAGGGACTTATTGGGGCAGCCAGATAATAGAGAGTTGCAATTATCCAGCCTAGATGTAACAAATGCATGAACTAGTTTTTCTGCATCTTTTTGAGACAGAATGGGCCTGATTTTTGCAATGTTACATAGGTGGAAAAAGGCAGTCCTTGAAGTTTGTTTTATCCTGATCAAAGATTCCTTACGGTGTCGCTGGAGGGCAATGCCATCTAGAGAAACTATATCTTTAGAGGTACAATAACTTCTGTTTTGACAGAGTCTAACATCAGAAAAGTGCAGGTCATGCAGGCATGCTTGAAGTTTTGCTAATTGATTGAAGCATATAGAGATTCTTCATTGCAAGCTCATGAATGTTGACCCTGACGTGATTTGAATATGCAATCTTCTGATCTGGAGTCAGATGCGCTACTGTTGCGCCACAGAGTCTTAGTGTTAGAAGTTGTTCGTTGTGAATATTTAAATCACCACAAAGAACAGTTCTATCTTAATTTTAAAACTAGAGTGAAAAACATTTCTGGAAGTTCTGCTATAAATTAACTATAAATTAGCTTTAAATGAAATCAAATATGATAGAGTGGAGACCGCCATGTTTAAAAGTGAGAACTTCAGAGGAGGTGAATTCATTACGGAGTACCTGATAACATTTGAAGCTTTTCCTATGAACACTCACTAGACCACCACCATTCCCAGTGGCCCTGGGTTTGTTAAAACAATCATAGAATTGAGGGCACAGTTCAACAAGCTGGCTATGATCATTCATTTGCAACCACAGATTCTGTTAAAAACATCGAATCTAGGTTTGCAGATGAAATAAAATGAAAGTCTTAGATAGAGATCTCACATACTGGGCTGGGCACTCCCTATGTTTTTATTGAGAAATTGTGAATAAAAGCCATTTAATATGTATGATAGGGTACTCTTTGAAATTGCAAACTGTAAGAACAGCACCTCCTTCCTGTTTTATTATCTAAATCAGTCAAAAGGTTATTTTATGTAAAGTCTAATATGGTGGTTAAATAAAAAAAATGCATCCTAGAGACACTTAGAAACCGCAGTGGATTGTGGTTTCATTGTTTACAATAATTACGTTAATGTTGGAAATTAGTTCAAATGCAACATACAGCAGATTTAAACAATTAAAAGGAAAGAAAAATCCTATGCAACAGGTAGATGAATGCTGTGCAACAGATCGTATTTAACCTAATTTAACTCTTCTTTCAAATGTCAACATGTTAAATTATTTGTGTGGTGGTGCTCAAAAGTGCAGTAAAGCTAAAGGCCAAAGCTGAAGAATAGTCAATAAGAAAAATGTATTAAAGCATACAAACCTCTGGGAATGGAGCATCTTGCTTCCTATAAATCATTCTAAATTATTGATTTAAAAAAAAAAGATTATTATTTCTGTATTAAATTAATTGTTATTTATCTGACCATGAGATGAGACAGTTGCCATAGCAGTGCAGGGGAAAGGGTGTACATTTCAGAATTTCTCTCTAATTGCAATGGCAAATTGAGAAAAACAAGGTCCTAAATCAGTAATGTCATTTCTGCTTTCTCCGTGTGTTCCAATAAATCACGTCTACACCTGTTTTCAAGACCACTGTGTGTCAGAGTGTAAATGTGCAAGTGTGTATCTGCCACTACAGGACTTGTACGCTGCAGGTGAGGGAAAGTTTGGCACAGATGAGGAACAATTCATCACAATTCTTGGCAACAGGAGTGCAGAGCATCTCAAAAAAGGTATGTTTGTGAGAGGTTGTTTGTGCCAGCAAATGTGTAATTTGTCAGTCACCTGCTGAAGAGAACAACATCAAAAGTTGTAAACAACATATCATCATTATCTATTCATGTTATACTTTATTATTTCACCTAAATAATTCAAACGGCTTTAAAAGGTCAGATACTGTTCAAGTAAATGTTAGAATGAACAACTGGTATCGTTGTTGCTTACAAATACACCACTGAAAACATTTCAGGAAGAAGTGAATCCTAAAATTTCAACTAATCACCAATGTTTAAAAAGAATTGAGGTTAAAATGTGCAGGAGATCTAAACAAGACAAAACTTAGAGACACAAAAAAGTAGAGAGCACCAGAGTTTGTAGAGTTTATTAAGGTGTGAAAAACAACAACCACAAGCTCAGCTGCAGCCCTGAGGGCAGAAATTGCTCCCTGCAAAGTGAGGGCAGAGAGGAAAATGGCAAGACTTGTTTTTGGTCTGTCAGATGCCCAATTGAACGCACAACTCACTGAAAAATTAAAGTGTATGGACTCAACGAGCAAAAAAAACAGGTCAGTCGATGGGTCTGATGAAGCTAAAGTGGAAGGGAACGTGATCAGCAACAAGAGTGGCCAATAGATAAGGTACTTTAGCATCAACAAGTCCTCATACCTAAAAGACAAAATACGTCGCATGCCAGTGTCTTCCAAAATTACCTATAACACCATCCTACAAATGACACATATGTGCATTTTGCGATATTGCAGTTCTATGGTTATGTTAATACAACTGGAACCATAATGATACACTTTATTCATACAGTTCAAAGTTACTTCATACAGTTCAAAAGAAAGTTATAACGTGCTTTATATGGGAAAAAACTAAATAAAATAAATTCCACAATACAGTAAATAGAGTCTGGCAAATGAAAATACAGAGAATTAACAGTTCTAAAAAACAGTAATATGAACAAAGTCATCTAACCTGACCTCTTCATTAAAATGATTTACCATGATGACAACAATGTATATCATATTATAACCACACCACAATAATTTGGCTACTCCTTTGTTACTCAGAACAAAATTAGTCTCCAGACCACAAGAAGTCATATGTCAGGAAAACATGAACAGTACTTGTTCATAAAGTATTTACTATCTAAAGGTGGCTCAGAAATATGGCAGTGGCCTGTCCTCAGAAGAGCTTGTTTAAAATATAGTGTAATGGCTTGTTTTATGGTATGAATTGGCCCCATATACACATGTTTTATTCATCCATTCATAATATGTGTGGCTTGTGGTGCAGACAACATCCATATAGTCTTGACCAAGTTGTGGCAGCAATATCCAAATGACTACATATGCTTATTTTGCATGTTTGCATGTTCCATTTGCACTTGGATTAGTGGTAAAGTGGTAAACGTGTAATGTGGTAGTTCTGGGTGATAATCAAAATATAATGCAAATACCCCCCATAAAATTACACAATCATGTAGAACGCAAACAAAAAAGTAAGCACTGTTGTTAGTTTTTTGTAAACATAATGAGTTGCCCTGAAGTCAAAATGGCCTAACCTTTTTAATGCTGAATAGGGTTTATTTCACTCCTATGAGAACACTAAAGTGTTTTGTTCTCTGTAGTGTTTGATGTCTACAAGAAGATCTCTGGCTCTGATATAGAGGACATCATTAAAGGAGAGACCACTGGGAATTTGGAGAACTTACTGCTGGCTGTTGGTAAGACCTGTGATTTATCAGGATGATACTCATAAACAGGGGACAACAAATGGGGCTCACTCTGAGTGTTTATTTTCTGACATGCATGTTAGAGTACAGGTACATTAACATGAAACAATGCAAGTTTTCACAGAAACATGTCAATGCCCCAAGTGTTTTTTTCTCCACAGTGAAATGTGCCAGGAGTGTGCCAGATTTTTTTGCTGAAGGCCTGTATAAATCTATGAGGGTAGGTATTAGGTAGTATTGCACTGGGGTTCTTCATATCTCAACACGTCTTTTTCTCTAGTGCTTAAGAATGCGTTTGTAGGGTTATATTGAAAAATGAAACGTCAAGTGTGGAAAAACAATACAAAACAGAAAAAGGTTTAGAGGTGCTGGAATGCTGATTTGGACAGAGCCAGACTTGCTGTTTCTGATCTACTTTTTTAAAGACCCATAGCAGTGATAGTGCATGCATTTAAAAATCAGATACACTTACAGCTAAACATATTGCAATCAGTACTGATGTCTTTAGATTGGTGGATGTATTTGTCCTACTGGATTCAACTGGATTTAATAAATGTAGATACATTTAGAAAATCAATTAGCAGACACTGCATTCATTTTGTTGAATGTCTTCATACAACATTCATACAGGTTCCGTTATTGTTCTGTGGTAATGCACTTTAAAGGAACACTAACATTTTGGGAAACATTTGTATTTACTTTATTATTGAGAGTTAGATGGAAAGATTTATAGCAGTGTCAAGTTGTACGATAAATCTGAAGCTACAGCCAGGACCTGGTTAGCCTAGCTTAGCATAAAGACTGGAAACAAGGGGATAAGTTAGCATGGCTCTGTCCAAAGGTAATAAAACCTACCCACCCATGTGGTATCAAGCTTCTCATTTAACTCTCAGCAAGAAAGTGAATAAGTGTATTTCCCAAACATGCCAACTTGACCTTCACTGGGACTGATTACTGTACATATCCTCAATCATGTTCCAAGAGTCTACTAATTGATTTTCATATCATAAAGAAATGAAGGCAATTGTAGCATGCATTTGAAAATGATTGGCAAAAAATGTGGTAAACTAAAGTATACATGATTTTAGTAAAGAAACTAAAATGTCCAAAATCACTGGAATTCTCCTTTAATAAACACCTTCTGACAACAAAGCCAGTTGTGTTTTTGAAGTATTAATTTTCAAGTAAAGTATACTTAAATAATTTAACTCTTCACCTGTCTTGCAATAGGATTATACCATAAAAAACATAAAACTGCACAACCTGAAAGAAATTAACTCAAAGGTGTTTTACAGATTTGTTGACCATAAAGCTGGATGAAGATGTCATTTTATAGATTGTTTACTCCTGCTGATAAATTTGTTTCTATGTTTAGCGTGCTGGAACTGATGATGACACCCTGATGAGGATAATGGTGTCGAGGAGTGAGGTGGACATGTTGGATATCAGAGCCAGCTTCAAAAAGACATATGGAGCATCTCTTTACACCACTATCCAGGTACTGCTCACTCAAACACAAAGCGATTATAAACATTCTCACTGTTTCTGTATATTTCAGTTGGTTTTTTATGACGTAGTAAATCGTCTCATCCTCCAGAAGAAGAAAATATGTAATTCTCTTCACAGTTTTTACCCTGGTGTTATTAACATACCCATATATCCTTCTGCATGCTTTAAAGCACCAGCTGGGTGTACTACGGTTATGCTGCTTATACACCATTCATGTCAGTGCACTGATAATTGACTTTAAATGCCTGGTTCAGCGTGATGAGACTGCTTCCCTGCTTTTCAGCCGAGGTGAATTAATCTATTCTCCTGGGGCCAGATGTTCATACAGTCAGGAGCTATTGCCATCCTCCCATACAACTCCCAAATGGCCAGTATTGAATAGATAAATAAGACATTATGAATTTGTGCAGTAAAATATCAAATCAACCAATATATAGTTTTAGTAGAGTTCATTTATATTTGATTAAATAAATTATTATTTCAAATAAAAGTATAATAAATAGTATTGTTAATAGTATAAGTTAGTATTTTTACCAGTGAAACCACTTCATGTCAGTTTTTACATTAATAAACCCTTCTTTCAGCTGATAGTAAAACTTGTAAATCACAGGTGTAACTGCTGACATTAATATTGACTGCATTCCATTTAGGTATTGTACTTGGTTGTAGTTTTGTGCAGAATGGCTCCCTCTCACAGCTTACTAGCTCTTTGTGTTGTATAAGAGTTACCATAATTATATGTTTCTGACGTTTCTAAAGTGCCTGGAATGCAAACCAATTTCAGTCACTCTTTCATTCAAGGTAACTGAGCCCACATTTATTATAAATTTAGCAATATATTGACAATGCTAAGTATATTTTAACCTGTACACAACCAACTCTGCAATCTTCCAACCATCTTTGGTTTGGTGATGTGAACACTTAAAAACCATAAACATGGGAATCATTCCCATCGCTCCTTTCCATCCCACGTGATGTGAAAGCTGCATAAAACAAAATGTGTGCTCTGAATAAAGCCTGTTGTTCTCACCAATTACTGCATGTTCACCCTATTTAGCTAATTAGCACACTTAACAAATACCAGCTAGTTCCTGTTAGAGCAAGCAAAGAGAAAGAAACCATTCTTTCTGCTTTTCATATGCTTCATGCAAAAATCATTCAGATTAAAATGAAGAGCTGCTCAGATGGAGAAACTGTTCACATCAGCCTCCCTGTTGTAATTTGGAGTCTGACATATGGAGATACAGCTATCATATCTCCCACTTAGCGTAAAGAATAGCAACTATAGAAGTGTCAACAAACTAGTGGCAAAACAGCTAAAAAGCCATCGTCCCTGGCAGTTACGTCAAAAAAAAAAAAATTGTTACCAAAATTGATTCACCTAATTTAAAAGAAGCTGTACAATTTTTGTATCTGGTTTCACTTTTAATGAACAGCTACAATCAGGTAACAAGAAAAGTAGCTAATTTAGTTCAATTTAAATGGTGTAAGAAGCTGCAGTGGAGGTAACCATTTAGAAAAAATGCATGAACGCCCCCAAGTCAGAATAATGGGAGTTTTTTGCATTTTTTTATTAACATTCTGCTGGCACGATTGCAGCATTAGATTGGGATGTCTTTCCCTGGGGTGTCTTTGAATTGCAATGCTGTACGGGATGCTATTGCTAACACTAAAGTAAGCTCTTTGCTTTGACCCCAAATGGAGTGCAGATGAAAACGAGGCATTTAGATAAAGCTAGATATTTACAATCATAATAATGCTGATTAATGCACATTGTTACAGATAGATAGATACATAAATAAATACAGTAAGTAACAAAGTAAAGAAATCTCAGCTCACAACCTGAGCTAGCTAGTTAGTTGACTAGCTATGTAGCATCTCTAGTGTTGTTGACCTTTGCCTGTGCATTGTATTTATTTGCTGCAACAGGTAGATGACAAATTCAGAATAAGTTTACTTTAGCTTTGTTGCTGCTCTAGTTATATACTGTTATATGGTTCTAGCTAACATGAGCTAGTTGAACAAAATTTTAGTAGCATTCAGTGAGTATACAAATAGAGACTGGGGACATGTGATAGAATGAGGGTGTGGAGATTCGTGAGAAAAGCATTACATTAGGCTGCTTTAATTCTACACACACATTGACACAATGACAATAGAGCAATGTAGGGTTCTGTGTCTTGCTCAAGGACACTTCAACATGTGGAGAGGAGGAGCTGCGATCCAACCACCCTGAGCTACAACTGCCCGCATGCATAAAATGTGTGACATACAAGTGTCATTGAAATGAAAACCAATAGAAAATACAAATAGGGCATTTTTATATAATAAAAACATCTACAATGAAAAAGAAAACATATGAAACTGATTAAGTTTCTTCAAACTAAACTGTTCAAATTAAGGAGACAACTTGATTAGCTCTGATATATCAATTCAGAATCAAAACCATTTGTTTTTTAAAAGATTGATAACATAATGATGTGTCCTGTTTTCACAGGAGGACACAGATGGTGACTACCAGAAGGCTTTACTCTACCTCTGTGGTGGGAATGATTAATGCTGTTTTACGATGTGTTTAGCAGCACTGAATGATGAGTTGCCGTGTTGCTGCTACTGATTAGGTTATTGATCCAGAGTTGATGATCCTTTCTGACTTTAGCTCGCTATTGATTTGATTAGTGTGAATTACCCACTTGTATTTTTGACTTATGACATTATCCTGCATGAACAGTTATTAGTGCATCCACTTAAAGGTTATTCTGTTTTTGTTTAATATTAGACACTATTTAAACAAATAACAGCTTCACCACAATAATGAGTACAGGGGCTTTTAAGAATAATGGTAGCTGCCTTTGAATAATTAACTGTGGTTATTTTTAAACACTTAAATTGTTTTGCTTCAGTCATGTGGCGCTGTTTGTTGTCAATACAAGCTAGCAAGTTAGCAGTTACCTTATTGTGCACATTGCTCACAGCAGGTGTTAAATGCAACTTAGAAAATACAATACTGTTGCTCAATTATTAAACCGTACATGTTGACAGCGCTCCGGCTCTCATTAATTACAAATGAACTGCTGATCCGGACTTAAATTGCATTGCGGCTGCTCTCTGTGATCAATAAGTAATAGGACACTATTAGACATTCGTTGACTCATAAAAACATCTACTGCCTTCATGTCTTTCTGCATGAAGGAGCCTGATGTCAAACAAATTGGTTCCTTAGATAAATGGATAGGGAATGACTTCACTTTGCTGGAGTTATACCACAGGGTGGCAGCAAAGTCTGAGACTGTTTCTCCACATTGTTTTCATTCAAACTGACTTAAGAAATTTAAATACCACTGAATTTATAGCACTGAAATATTAAAGTTTCAAAATCATGTATCTGAATTGACGTGGTCTCCCTTTTTGACATTTAGAATCAATGTCAAGTGGTGCAATTTGAAAAACGTTATTTTCAGTAGGGATTCACAAATGTAGAAAATTAAAGTACCCAGCATTCAAAAAACTGCATTCACATTTGTTCAACATTTTAAATTTTATTAGGTTTATTTTACTTACCACCTCATAAGATTTTAGATTATCTATTTATTTTTCAGCCTGTTGAACCTTCAAAATGTATGCACATGCTCCTGTGATTCAGCCCCTTCAGATATATTGTATATCTTGGGAAACTTTCAACCTGAACTAGAATTTAAAAGAAAGTTCTGGGTGGGAGAAGTGCATGTCCTTACATCAATGGTTTGCACTGATATGAACCAATATTACACAGTGTTTATGTGCTTGGCATACATTTATTAAGCTATTATTTGATCTTTTTCATATCTGTGATTCCAGTGAGATGTATACATTGCATCAGTCATGATTTTTATCTTTAAATTCATACCATAGATTGTATGTGGTTTTTGGAACACAACAGTATGCCTATATGTCAGAAAATAAATCCGAGTAAGTATTTTAGACATTTCTGTGGTTCAGAACTCTTTCCTTATGTTCATAAAAATTGGACAGAATTGTTATGTATTCACAAACCGCCTGAAGGTTCAAGTTGGAAAATGTCTTCATGTATTGACATGTTTTTCCTTAGAGGCTATTTTCACTCCAATTTACTGCAAAATGACTTGCAAATTGATGTCACCTTTACTCTGTAGTTAAAGTCATTCAGGTAAGGAGCCACAATAGCATTTCTGTGGCTGTCTGAGCATTATTGCCGCTAAGCTAAGCTTATGTAGCTCAAGATAAAAATTATGTTTTGCGAGTAAATGTATACATTTATTACAGAATTAAAGAAAGACTAAAGTTTGCACAGGCAGAACAATACTGACTGCTCTTTTTTAAGCAAATTTGTTAACAAATTAAGTGTATCACAATGAGATTTCATAAACAAGCATAGTTGAAATATCAGTATAAAACCATAAAACAAGTATGCTAGAATTCAATACGGCAAAAAATAATAGAGTCATTAAACATACATTTAGTTTATATTTTGAGGAGTGGTCGAAAAAGATGACTGAAACTTAAACAAGATTCTTCATACGACATTCATACAAAAAAAACCTAGTGAATATTGGGGACAATTTGGAAGGTTTTGATTTGTGTATGTGACATTTATCCAAATACAAGTGTAATACAGACAGAAGTATGATGATAGTAGGATGATAGTTGATAGCAGTCCTCTAATTTAAATGAGGTAAATCTGCTCCGTCGAGGCATTCAAGTTTTAATACTGATACATTAGTCTACAATAAACATACCACCATTTACATACAAGCACTACAGGATTTTATTCTTGTGGTCATGTTTTTTGCAATAGGTAAGATCTTGAATACTACAACAGCCCTGTAATATGTCTGCAGTTTGGCTGGTTGATACAGTTGTTAATGAGTAAGAATGACTCAGCGCTTATGTGGCTGCAAGTTCTCATAAATCACTTGTGCTCTGTGCTAAATGTTCATTTCCACTCAGGAATGCTGTAAACCACCCTCCAGTGTCACATTTCATTTTATTCTCCAGTAAAACACGATGAAGTATTATTTTTTTTGTTATATAACTTCATTACCGAACATCCCTGCTGTAATTCGGTTGTTCACTCATCTCTGTTTTGAAAATGTGACTTAGTCAGTTATAGGCCAGTTTACGTTGTCTGCAGTCAGAGTCCTGGTGGATGCTGATATCTGTTTGCAAAGCACTCTTATCAGTCTCATTTCACTGTAACAATGTCATATTTGTGGTGTTTCATTAATTCCCTTCAGTTCTGTGTAATCTTGGCTCCATAAAGCTTAAAGCTCTTTATAAAGCAATGCCCATTCACACACATACAAAGGCATTCATAGGAACACGTAAGCCACACACCCACACACACTGTGCCAAATCTCCTTACAGTCAGTAGCACTGGTGTGTGTTCTCCCTACTTTCATTTTGACCAAGTCCCACATTTCTCAGCCAATCAGGAGCCACGGGCAGTCAGGCCACTTGTAAATCCACCGCTTTCATCGCGCACTTAGGGAGGATGCTTTGGCTCGGCAATCAATAGGAAATGAAGAGATTTGAAGCAGCATGAAGTGCTAAACATGAAAGACTAGCCCACGACAACAATGCAGAACAACGCTGCTTTGTGGAAACATGTGACCACTTTCACCAATGGGAGCTTCTCAGTGAACTGAAGCATTTCCTTTTTACCAGACTGAGAGTCCCTGACAGTCTTGTACAAGTCACCAAATATCTACTGCCCACTTTGATGGATAACAGCAATACTTTTTTTCCAGCCCAGTGACTCTGGGAATTCCACACATCACGATTTATGTCTAATATTGACATTCAGTGCCAATGCAAGAAGTAGTGTGTCTTTTATATAGTAAGAGAGAGACCAGATGTTTGGAAGGGTTGTATGGAAAGCCAAACATTTGAAATTGACATCGAAAGTCATGCCTCCTGGTGTGGTGGGTAGGCATATAGCACATCAGAGTTTCATGCAGGAGACCAGAGTTTTTCCCGTCACCTTTTTATTTAATCTGACCATGGTAATGCCAAAAAATAAATAAATACACTTTTTACAATTATTATTATATCTATGGTAATATTGAGGATTATAGCTGTGTTGTTCTTATAATAACAATAGATGTTCATTGCATGCAATCAGCAAATGTTCTCAGTGGAGATATGAATGGAGATTCTTCTTTGCAACCACTACATGTGGTGAAGGTCAACTGTTTACACCACAGAGGGCACTCACGTAACAAAACCTGTCTCCTGACATGCTGACCACATTGGTAGTCTTTAGCTCAATTGGGAAACAGTCAGACTGTTTGGAGCAGTTGAAGTGATTATTTTAGCTCTTGTGCCACAATGTAACACATAAAAGAATAGGAGAATGGAAGTGGAAAATCAGCTTATACTAAAAACTACAATAACACACTTTCTCATTGATTTTAGGTACAACAAAGTTTCTAAAATCTGAATTTCTGTTATTGTAATTGTTTGTGAAAATGTTCATCTTCATGACCTCAAATTTCTCCACCTGCATCATAACTTTCGATGTTGTGAGGATTGTGTATTTAACTGAGCTGCATGCAGGCAGTGAGAACAGTTTTGCCTCCAGGAAACCATTAGCTGAATATATCACAGCTCTACAAACAAAACAACACATTCATTCTATACTGGATGCTTTTATCCAAAGTGTGCTACAGTCTGCTATGGTCCACTCGCTGAGACATACAGTATACTGTTGGACAGCATTTCATTTAGTGTCTTTTCATTGGACATAGTTACTATTCTGAGGGAGCAGCACAGAACAGTTGGGGGTCATTCGTGTGCTCGCTGAAATGTGCCTTTGCACAGGCATTTTTGGTCATAAAAATGATTGTTTATTGTAATATATAAACTACTCCAGTGCAATCTTAAAACATTACTGATAACAAACCCTTTATTCTCTTCAACATGCCCAGAATTATATAATTTTTTGTGGTATGCCTGCATTTGAAAGGCAGGTGCTTAATATGATTTTAAGAAGACTGGACTATTCCACATACAAATTTGTTAAATTAAGAGTAAGCAGGTGTTTTTCTTGCATTTTAAAGTTTGTTTGGGAATAGTTTTTACTGTTCTGCAGTGCTTTGCGTCACATTTTACAAGTATCCCTGCAAAAAGTCTTGTGCTTTCAGCAGCTGGTGTTTAAAAATCCTGCTCAAAGGAAAACGCCTCCCTAAATATACTTCTATATTCTGCATTCCTGCTGTTATTTTGTGACTACCCTCTAATTTATTTATTTTACATTGCTTTAGTCTACCTCATCTAACATTAAGATGTCCTACATGGCCCAGAATGCAACCTGCTAAGAGCCTGAACTTGATGGATTTCAGCTGTGGGTAATGCATTATGTTACAGCAGGAGATGAAGCTGAAATCATCAAGAATAATGAGAGTCATTCCCCTTTCTCAAACCACAGCATGTCCCCAGGCTGCTCTGTTCTGGTCTGCTGGATCTGCTGTGGGTGGAGGAAGTTGTGTCTGCCTCATATGTAAAAACCTCTGTATGATTGCTGAAGGTTGGTGACACTTCATATTTGCTGCTGCTGATTTTGCTATATCCTGACGTGATATCATATCAACTATTTGTCCCGTTAACCTCAGGAAGAAGAAAAATATACCAAACAACAAATGTTCAATCTGAAACAGAGAAAGGGAAACTTGTGTTTAAAGCAGTGAGGAAGTGTTACAGGACGAACACATTTTGCCTCAATTTTCCCAAACAAGGATTTCAATAAACAACATTTCCAGTCACTAGTTACACTAATGGCAATTTATGTGACAGATGAACAACTGCCGACAGAGACCTTTTACTTGTGAGAAAAGAGAAATAACCTGGGAATGCACCAACAGTGTTAGAAAGTCACTCAGTACTGTGCTTAAGTTCAGTTTTGAGCTACTTGTACTTTACTTGAGTATTTCCATTTCCGTTACAGAGAGAAATATTGTACTTTGCATGTCAACTACATTTACTTAATTTAACTTACTCAAATTAAGATTTTACAAACAAAACGTGATCAGTTTATATGATAATTCACTGTTACAGATTAAACTACGAAAATGATATGAAGTAGTTGAAAATAGCTCCAACTTGATGAACGACAACATTAAAGTACCGCATACATATTACTTAATATGATATACAGAAGGAGTATTTTCATACAGGGATATTGCTACTTTTACTTCAGTAAATTGTTTCAATACTTCTTCCACCACTGATCTTTTGACTTTGATTTGCAAGTTGAGCAGGTGATGTCTCAGTGTTTTCACACTGAGATTGTGGATTCAGAGGCTTGTCAGAGCCAAGATGTGCAGGCCAAGGCTTCCAAAAATCACATTTCCTCTGGTGAAATTATTGTGTCAATACCCAACATGCTCAAACTGCTTTCCAGGAAATACCTTCATTGGGACTGTGCATACACATTTGGAAAATACAGGAAAGGGCTTTGACGTGAATTAAATTGTTTTAAAAGGACACGACAGGATGAAATTAAAACAAATGACATAAAGATGTGCTGTCTACCCACACAAACATGGAGACAGGCCATGCTGCCTGTGCTTAAATTGTGCATGTGTGTTTATAAGGGGGAATATCAAGTATTTTGTGATCACCACAGTACATTTCTCTCAAATGAACAAATCATAGAGCAACATTAAAGAAAAGTTAGAAAAAGTATTTATTGAGGGGCAGAACCACTGCAAACAATGTGGAGAAATACTTGCGTGCAATTTACATAAAATCTACTATAATGTGAGAATAGAATACGTTTCATGTTTCATCTATAAAGGGTCTCTAATAAATCACGTATTGATGTGACTGCATATAGGGCTAGATTTATTTCACTTCTTCACTGTTTTCTGTCTCAGCAATCATAATCCTGCACCATAGTGAAAAATAACGTGCAAACACTGGACCAGGAGTCGTGGCAGTACTCCTCTGCTAGCTTCTTGTTTTGAGGTTGACAGGATTTGACAGCTCTGGGTGCAGGCTGCAGGTAGGAGGACGGATTGGTCTTCAGTCTGAATTGAGCATCTCTGCCAGCTCTTCTGCAAATACCTGCCTTGACCAACGCTCTACTGTCCTGGCACAAATTCCTTTGCTTTTTCAGCGCCCTGGCAATTTGCTTCCAGTAAAGTTTGACATTGGAAGCGTACTGGGAGCAAACGGTCGGTCTGGCCACGTACTCACAGCTGAAGCTCCTGTCCCCCTTCTTGCATCTCACACCAAGGATGTAGATGTCCTCACCTGTCGCTGCCCACATACACTCTGACTTGTCTTTGGTGACCATTTTGCCTTTAATGGGCTGTGCAGAGACATGTCTGGGACGAGCCACCTTTAGCCATGGCTTGATCCTGTCTTGTCCTTTATCTACCCCCCCTTCCCTCCTCCCTTGGCTCTTCTGACAGCAGCTCAACATCAGCTGGTGGGAAATACAAGCCAGGACCAGCAGGATGGTGAAATTGGTGAGGCGAGCCATGGAATTAGTGAAACACAACCTGCAAGAGGATAAATTCAGATTTAGATATAACTTCAAATCCCTTTAATTTCCCTTTCCAGAAAAATCATTATAATCCCCATATTAGGCCTATGTTTAAGAATGAAATTACTATTTTGCCTTGATGCCATAAAATAATTTGAAGTTACATATACAATAAATATATTAAAACCTGTAACAGTAAGAAAACAAGGGAATTTAATATATATTAAAGACTCAGTTTTACCCTTCCTTCAACATCAATAAATGTGTACAAGGGGGCAGCTGTTTTCAGCTTCTTGATGTTAGGTTGGCGTTTATCTGACAGTCAAGTTATATACAGCACATATATGGAGGGCAGCACACAATGCAATGAGATATATGAATAAATAGCCCCAAAGGCAATGTCAAACAAAGTTTTGAACCTTGATTTAAAAGATAGCCTGTGAAACAATCAAAGGAAAGGGTGACGAATATAATGACAGCATAGAAAGTTGAAAAAAGCCATACTACATAAGTGTAGACACACACACCCCTATAGTAACACAATAGTGCGATAACTTAATATTGTTAGGAATTTAATTATATAATTACCATATGGGACTTTTAATTCACTATAACATTAAACATTAAGAAACATTTAGGTGAAATATCATGAAGAAGGTGCCGAAGTAAGTAGCAGCCACCCTACACACACACACACACACTACAAGTCTACTACTAATACTATTCTAATCCCAAAGTAATCAGAGATCAATACAGATGAAACTGTGATGACTTAACCTACCTGCAGTTTTCAGATTAAACTTCGGTTAACAGTCCTGAGCGCTGAGAGTTGCCTTTAGCTGCAGCTTCAGTATGCCTCTGCAGAATCAGCCCTCCCCTCCACACACACAAACACGCACACTGCATGATTGGAGGGCTTACATTGCTTGTTCACACCAGTCAGCTCTTTTGACTTTTTTGAAACTACTCTCTCACCATTTCATGCACGTGACATCTTACTTGTTAGTCAAAACTAAGCAAAGGGCAAAGACTTAAAACTTGTAAACACTTTCCAGATTTATGTTGAGATATAAGGAATAAAAGATATCTGTTTTGGCAGATTGTGCTGCATGCTTCAACAAGTACCACCTGCTGTACGATAACTTCACCTTTAAGGCATTTATTTAAAAGGAATGCAAATAACTAGTCTTTTAAAACCCTAACTGGACTGTCTGTTAGTATAGTGTTCGCAAAATATAAAACAACCTGAAATATCTTAAAACGAACCAGATGTCCCTGCAGGAGAAAAACACTGACTCATTGAACTTGGTTTGTTTAACTTAAACAGTAGTGGCACCTAAAGGTCAAATACAGTATAGCAGGTAATTCCAGTATTACATTATCATGATTATGAGACATAATTATTTTGTATAGCAGTCGATTTCAATATTGCTGCTCTTTTGCTAACAAATCTCACTAAATTCAATGCATTTCTGTAATAGTTTTTTTCATCAGGGGGAAATAAAACCATGCTTATCAACACAGAATAACTGAGAATAATGTTTATTTATTGTTTTTATTCATATTTTCACATTCAATATATCCTTCTGTCCAATACACCAGTACAGAAAGCACTGCCTTTTTTAGACCAAAATAAAAAAAGATGGTCTTTCACAACAATGTAATATTCAAGGTAATATTAAGTGATGCAAGTATATTAGAATATAAGTAAACAAACATAAATACAAATAAGTGACACCAATGAGTTGCCTGTCTGTCTTGTCTTGGGCTCAATTGTTGTAAAGGTTTGTGCAGCTGCAGAAACCTTCTCTTGTACCATTTCGTACATGTTTTTCATAGCCCACTGTTTCGCAAAACATTTCTTCTTACACAGTTAAGACATGTAGTAGAGTTTTTCCAGCTGTGACATTTGGAAGGCAATGCATAAAAGGCTCACTGAGATATCCTGCTTCGGACATCACAGCAGTACCATCCCTCACCCTGAAGAGAGCGCTACAGTTCTTCTACCACAGGATCAAACTTCTGGTCTGGAATTTCCCTCCAAGGGCCACTTTAGTCAGACATCAGAAGCAATCTTCATCAGAATTGTAAATCTGTGAATATAACAGGGGAGGGGGGGAATGCATGTACAGTTGTAAATTATGCACATCCTTAATATTTTGAGCAAAATGAAAGAAAAAACATAGGATTTTGCTAATTAATGCTGGCAAACATTATTTCTATACATATAATCCCTCATTCCACCACAGTACTCTTAGATTAGTCATAAAACAACGTCATAGAAGCTGTGTGTTAATGAAGAAGCTGCTCACCTTCGTTGTTAATTCCGAAACAAACCAATGACGTAGGAGCAGATGCCTTGAAGTGATCTCCAGCAGTGCTGCTGAGCCATCCTCTTAGCATTGCTCTCCACTGGAGGTGTAGTTGGCTGTGGACTGGTTCTCTGTGTGGTCTTTACTTTTGGTGGGACTCGATTGGTTTTTGTAGAAACTTGCCTTGCCGAATCAAGCCTTGTAGGTGCAGGACGAGGTTGAGGTCTTGAAGGCTGTGTTGCTGATCTTGTTCCTGTTCTAAAGGGAGCCTCTGGCGATGACCGGGAGAAGGAGGCAGATGAGAAGACCATCTGTGAGTCATCAGTTGCCTTCCTGCACATGTGAGGTTTGATCTGCCTTGGCGCCTGGCAGGCATTGTGGAGCTTTCTGAGGCCCCACATCATCTGGACAAAGTAGTGACGAGGGTTTTTGTTGTAGGAGCTACAGGTGTATGGCTTGCCCACGTATTCACACCAGTAGGAGCGCTTGCTGCCCTGGCACGACAGCCTCAGCTTGGTGTATTCCCCGTGACCAGTGATGGTCATGGCGCACAAGTCCTTGCCCTTGGTGTTGAATTTAATGGGATCATCCCAGATGCTTTGTCTCCTGCTGCCATCACTCTGAGCATCGGCTGACCAAAGGCAGCAGGCGAGCAGTAGCGGCAGAGCGCTGACATGGGTCCACATGGTGTCAGATAGATGCTGAATGTAGGAGGAGGAGAGTGGGACTGCTTAAGCTGACGGTCCCTCCTGCTATTTATTAGCTAAGCAGACAAAGAGGGAATTCAGGTTATAAAAAAAAGCAGTCAGTCTGAACAAAACTTAAATGGGAGGAGGAGGAGAGCAGTGACAACAACATTCATTGCTGTCTGGAGAAAGCAAGGGCCACATGAGATCTTGATGGTGATGCTCATGTTTATCCAGGTGTTATGTAAGATTACAAACTAACACATGTAAAAAGTCCCTTAAGAACTAAATTATGTCAATTGCATCTTATAGGACAAGACGTGCCATTTTCTCCTGTGTTTGCGGAGAACATCTCAATTAAAAAGAAATGCGCTGTGTTTCTGAGAATATGTAAACTCATGATTCCCAAAGCCCTCACGTTCTTGCTTGTTTTAAAAGGCAGTTGGAGCTCACAACCATGCAGGGTAGCCTATCATTTTCCTCCAAACATAAACACAATCAGACTGCACAACCACAGAGAAATGTGAGTAGAAGTCATTCACACATGGCAGATCAAGTGTAGTGTGGAGCGTGGTAAGTAATATCCATGCCAATTAAGAAAGAACAAGACTTGTATGTATAAGACCCCAGGGGTGTTAGCATTGTGTGGGGTGGGGTAGACTATGTCTTAGGTGGCTTTATTTTAAGGTTTTTATAAGTAAGGTTCCAGAGTAAGTAAGAGATTTAGCTTTACTATGTGAAGTGAAAATGTTTTCAGAAATTTTGTTTTCAAAAAACACTTTTATACACTTTTTATACACACTTTGTTTTTGGATATACAGTACATTAAAACACAAATTATGATTTTCTCTCTGTTTTCTGGAGATAATCAGTATCAGTTAGGTTAGACTAATTCTGTCAGCATTTGTCAGTAGATAAAGGTTTTTGTCTTTTTAGATACAGAATTCTTATGCTGCACTCAAAATTTGCTCTGTTTCTTAATAAAGTCTTTGCTCCCCCACCTCTTGAATCCCTGAGATTGCAGCATATCCAATGGCACACTTTGTGCAGTCTGTATGCTGTCTACTGATGTGCATGATATTCAGTTCAATACAGCTTTATTTTTCCCTTTGAGGGGCAGTTGTATGTGGCAACTCTTAACACAGGGCACAACACATACGATAATCTAGGAAATAACAATAAAAAAGTGTATTCAATTAAAATAAAGGACAAGACACATTTAAAAGGTAAAAGAGTATGTGGAACTCCAGTAATAAAGAGATAAAATTAAAGCTATAATGCAGTGACATTTTCTTTGCTGGCTCTCAACTAGTGAATTTTCCTCATGACAGTGAGCACTATTATGCATTTTAAATTGTGGATACTTTTCCCCAAAGCCCCTTAAAGTACATAATATTATTCCATTGGAGCTCCTGCTGGCAGTGTTAGTCTATGGCTCTACCCATCACGCTAAAGATGGATTGCACATAAAGTAATGTACAACTTGTGCAGAATCTTGGAAATCACCATTCCAAACAGTGTTTGATGTTTAAAAAACACAGGAAACGAGATTTTCTCTGAACAGCTGCTTCTGTTTTTGATGTTTTTTTTCTCATCTGTCTCTTATACAAGCCTATTTAGACATAGGAATGAGTTGGCATGTGGTTTTGCTGGTGGTGTTATTCACATACTGTTCGGTGCCTGAGAAAACCTCAGACGACGCTTATGGAAGAAGATAATCATCTCTTATTGAAAATAGCTGACCCATTGGGTTCTGGCCATCAGTGGCAGCACCACATACGAATGTGCTGTCTTGTATTGTAACTCGTAAGATACACTGCCTATTCAATACACACAGTGTTTTTATGACAGAACCCATTTGGCATTCTTAAAAAGGGATAAAAAAAGAAGAAAAAAAGACAATAGTGAAATAACAATATTTTGAATTTCAAAGTTTATTCACAATTTATACACTTTCTTTTCACCACCACATAAAAGTTCCGCTTCCAACAGCGCCCAACTTTGGAGTATCACAGTTCAAACCAGTTACCACTGCATTCGTCCTGCCACATCCATCCAGGGTTCGGATACATGATAGCCTATCTAGTTTAAGCACTTAGTAAAATCATACCGTTTTTCTCCCAAGATGAGACACATCCAGACTCTAGCAGACAAGAAAACCAATGATAGTCCTGTCAAAGTGAGCACACAGATACTTCAAAAATGTCCATCTTAACAATAAACTTGGTATTGAAATTATACAAGTAAAAGCTGTCAACTTATTCAATGCTAACTGAAGCCATTCTGTATTTACACCACAGTAAAACATTTTCTTGTTATGTGCAGTATATACACTGCTTATGTATATCATTAAGTAATAGTACAATACAGTATACATAGTACTGTAAATGCACTAGTAGCTCTACTGTATGTAGAACAAGAAAGTTAGCTAACTTTCTAGCTACAGCTACTAGCTAACTAGCCTGGTTAATGATAATGTTAAGTATATTTATGTGGACAAAACCTTTAGCTAAAATGATAAAACCTGTGAGCTATTCATTTTGATTTGATAAAAAATTATCATACAAAAGGAATAAAGTACACAAGATTTTCTGTAGTTTTTCATGCTAATCAGTTGGTTTTGTTGCATCAAGTGACACAACTTTGATGTTTATCATTGTGTGAAATACGGGGGGTCTCGGACCCCCTAAGTAACAACTAAGACCCCACAAAGACTGCAAAATCAAATTTTGAGGATGTCTCAAAATGAAGCTGATTAACTACTATTTATCTTTATTGTAAAATGTTGAAAGGTGAGCAATACAGAAAATGGGACTGATGACCAGGCAGCTGATGATGTGGTTACCGGTACCGGTTGTAATTCTGCAGTGCAATAATACATTCTGACACTGTATAAACTGTGAATCTGTCAGAACAGCTCACCAGTGTCAGAAAAGCTCACAAGGTCAGTTAACAGTTAAATCCTGGTGAGTTAATGAAAGTATCTACGATGTGGGAAAATGATTTACTGGAAACGTGGAGCTTCTGCCTGTTTTATGATTATTTATCAATTTATTAACATTTATTTAGTTCCTCGTTGTGTGCCAAGACATTCTTTGCTTGTAGTTGGAGCAGGTCACCTCCTGGAAACTTCTTTAATAACATTTCTTATTTTTTCCGCTGAGAATAAATAATAGTGCATGGCTGATGTGTAGGCTATGTGTATACATACACACACACACACACATGTTTTTTACCATGCCACATGACCCCCCGATTTGAATATAGTATTTCGCACACCAATGCTAATGGTAGGGGATCAAAAAGCTAGCATCGAAGTTATTTCAAAATTCTGCCACCTCTTTCTCAAACTCACCAAAATATTGTGAATATACTGAAATTTACTTATATATTTCATCTTATTGACAGTTTTTTACTTGATTAAACATAAGATCATATTTTTAGCACTCTAAACAATTATATTTGGTACTGTAAAACAGCTACTGTAGGCTAGCTTATTCTGCTACCAGCATTGTTAGCGTATTTAGAAACAAATAGCTAGATGTGTAAAATTTTAACTTTCAATGTTAAGATGGACATTTTTTCACAGTGTGCATCAACTGTGTAAAACATAAAGCCTACTGGTTTTCTACTATTTGATTGACAGCGCTCACTTGTCCCATGAATGGATTGTCAAATATTTCACCATCATTACTACACTGACAGCAGCTGCAAATCTAACCTGTAAACATGAAGGCGAGGTGGGTGGGTGGGATAACTGGATTGGCTTGCCCAATGAGTTAGTGATAGAGTTCAGCATTTCAAGTAATACAAAATAAAAAAATAGCTCTTGAATACATTCTCTTGTTCCATTGTTTTTAAATGTATCCATAGCTACTGCGGGTTTTCAAAAGCAGAAACTAAATAAGCACATAGATAACTGACAGACCACTAAAGACCTGAGACCTACAGTAAAAAAAAAAAAATTTGGCTTGAGAAAGTATTTCTCCATTTAAAAAGTATCATCACTATGAAAGCAAGAAAGATCTCAGTAGAAGCGTCATGTTAATGAACTCAACCTGATAGCTTGTATTGTTAGTCTATTCATCACCTAGGGAACAATTTATAATCCTGACACTTTTATCATAGTGTGTGATATATTAAGAAGTAATGCTCTGATTTTATCATGTGAATCAAAGAGAAAATCCACCCCAATACTTATACTGTAGTAGTATAGTATTTGGTGATGCATCTTTTTCATTGATTTTGTTGTTTGGTGGTGTATTGTTGGTACTCCTGTGATTAATGGCTAAACTTTGATGGCAGGTTGGTATGGTTAGATATTTCCAGCACATCTACAATGTGCCCAACCTGCGGTCTGAAGGGTCTCAGTATGGTTAACAACAACAACAAAATATAAATAAAATGTTTCTGTCTGACTTGAAACTTCTCATACTTCTTGAAACCACTTATTATACTGGGTATAATTAAAATGTACACATACAACATGTGAGGAGGAGCTGCAACAATAAATTGATTTATTTAAGGGTAACTATATATGAAATTTGTGAGCCACTGGTCTAAAATGTAGTCAGGATTTGGTGCTTAAAGTTTATGTTTTTGGTATTATGTTTCTCTCCTCTTTTTATAATAATGTTTATAATAATTTTTGTCTTAAGCCATCCTGGGAAATGTAGGAAATGAAGACCTGGCACAAACGTAGCTAATTGGAAATGCTAAAAAGGAAAAAGGAAAAAGTACATTATACCACAAAATAAGTCTTAAGAGCATCCGTGGGTGGATTTTCCCTTTGAGAAGGGGCACATCTGTCAAAATGCCAGGTTGACACATAATTCTGAAAGGCAACCAATCATTTGCAATTTTCCCAAAACCAGTCAAACTCTGGATGTTGTCTGGTGATGTCTGAAATATTGTAAACATTTTGAAAAAGTCATGCTAATTTTCTTCATATTAATCACAAAAATCCACCTGGCAACAACCTGTTTCTATTTTGTTCCTTTTATCATTTTGTTCAAACCATCCAGTTCTCAGTCATTGCCCACCAACTCACACATGCTGCAGTTAAAAGGGATGTGTAATTTTCAACAAAACAGTCCTTTTTAACACTTTCCTCACAGTTGTATTGAAAGACTGTTCCAATTTTACCATTAGCCTGTGTTGAATGTCATACATCTATACGAAGTTTAGGAGAAGCAGCTCCCCATGAACTTCGGGTCACCTTTGACTGTCTCTCTTAAGAACAAACAAGTACATTAAAATGAACAGGCATCACAGTTATTGCCATGTCCTCTTGCTGAATGTATCTTCAGCTTGGTTTTGTGTCTGAACACATGTAAACGCAGACACAGCAGTCCTTTGAAAAATGCAGAACAAGCCTGGCTCAGATTGATGCTGATGTCCTGCAGGCAGAGGTTCTTGGAGGGGCAGGGGGATGCTGGGGAACAGGTAACTGCACTGTAGGCTGTGATCTGCCCGGCTGAGGAGGTTGAGGTGATCGCTAAGGAAATTATCTTTATCCTCTGGTCCGAGGGGTCATGAATCAAACAGCTTGAAAATAGGTGGAACAAAAGAAAGGTTTTGATTAGTAAACACAGCATATACCAAATGCATCTGGACATTGCTAGATATTGCTACACTTTTGTACCAATTTCAAAAGAGGCAAACTACTGCTTTTCTTAACTATCTAAATGTCAATGCTCTCTTACATAACCATATTTGTAATACTGTCAGAAAACTACACAGGGGAATCACATAGGCCTGCACTAATCAATCCTCATTATCGAGCCTTGGAATTAAGTAAATAAATAACATTTATTGTGATCTCATTTGTTTCCAATACAAATCACATTGGCCCAGGACTTTTCATTAACTTGACAGTAATCAGCCTTTTTCATGAGACTGAAAAGTGTCCATTCAGGTGAAACCGCTTTGGAAACTGCTACAAAGTTTCACTTGGTAGACTTTTTCCACTTTAAGGAAAATTAGATTTTTGGTCTTAATACCAGAGTAAATTGCTGTTAAATGGACATCTTAACAACAATAGTTGTAAACCATTGCATTCTTACTATTAATCCAGGAATCAGAACCCATTCTGCTGTAGTATCGATTGCAACAGATTCAACTAAATGTCTACAGTCTAAAATGTAAAAATGTGAGAAAACAAACTTACTATGGTGTATTTTAGTTCCAGTTTTCGGGGGAACTGTGGAGACAAATATTGAATTAGATTAGATTATTTTAATATTAAGTGAATAATTCAAAACATATTGTATTGCTTTTTTCTTTAGAATGGCCCAGGAGATAACTGTGGCTGAGTTGTGAAATACCAGATTTAAGAGTGCAGTCAGTTATGCTTTCACGGAGCTCCAGAGAGAGTTTTCAAAGAAGGCATGGTACTTTTTGCTACTGAAAAAATCTAACTATTGTTATAGGAGTCCTATACAACCTGCTGTCCTCCAAGTTGCTGTATATCATTTGAGTGAAACTGTGACATTATGTTATGTGACATTCAGTATATCAACTACAAATTATCATGTAACCAAAAATGAAACTTTTTTAAGAATGTCCCAAAAACATTTTTTGTCAGAATTTTCATGACTTTTACTACAAATATTTTGTTTTACTGTCATGTCTAAAAGATACCTCGAGTCAACATGTATTTTGTAATGAAACCGTGTTACTTAATACAAGAGTATGGCACTTTTAAAAGAAGATGATGAAAGAATACTTTTTTTCTGTTGCAAATAAAAGTTGGATTAATATGCCTTTAGACCAAACAACGCCCTGCATTAAAAAAGTGCAGGGGGCTGCGTTGGTGGGGGCATGTACAGGTAAGATGAAATATGATTCAGGAAGTCCAGCTGGAGTGACAGATGAATGCGTTTAAAGGCTTATCAGATGCCAAAACACTTCACAATGGTTTGTAATACTCACAGACAGGATTTTAAAACTCTTGAAAGTTTTCAAGGCTGCAACTGTTATCTTTCGTCACCATGATCACAAGGTAAACAGTAGAAATACGGTGTTCATGTTACAAACCGGGAATGTGTGCTTGCATGTTTTTGATTGGACAATGCAGCGCAGGCACCCTCACTGCATCGATGGACTGAATGCAACCTAACTTATAGTAGCTAATATTAGCAAACTTAAGATGTATACATTTTAGTATAAATTAAATTGCTAATTTAGTTTCCTTATTTTATGACTTTTCTCTGCTTCTTGTACTGGTATATTACAATTTAGCGTTTACCCTTATCCTGCAGTTGCCACTTGTGGCTGCTGTTCAGCAAAACCTACCATGTAGTCTTGCTTTTTTCCATCATTAAACAAGATTCCCTTTTTGATGAATTGCTTGACTATTGCTGGAGACTACAGACAATTTCTAAACATTAAACAGGGAGGGCACTGAGCCGGTGGTCTATTCTCGTTTCTGAGCATGTATACCTAATTTTAGATTAAAACATTACATATGGATAATTCCTGTGAACAACAGACCCTGCCAACAGCAATAGAAACTAACATAACAAATTCATCAGAAAGACTATTGATAAAAAAATGCAATTGGGAAAAAAGATCAAATATGGTGTTTTGCTAAATTATAATTCTAAGGATTAACAGTAACTGAAAAGAAATGTCCCAAGCTGGTCAGACAGGTTACTGACTGTTCTGTAAACAAGGCAGTTTTTAGTACCAAATTATGTTATTCTCAATAAGCATCAAACAAAGCAAAAAATGAGAAGTAAGGGGAATAAGTACTTTCAGCTTCTATGCTCCACAGCACACTGACTAAGCAGTCACAAGGAGTCAGACATAAATACCGTGAGGACATTTATGGTTCGTTAGTGATTCCAAAATTAGCAATTTTCACCATGATTGTTTTCCTGCAAAGTCACTGTGAGTAGAAAAGCAATAAAACAAGCAGTAAAGTGTTAAAGAATTTGGTTAGAGGGGTATATAATAAATACAAATACATCAGATAAACAATAAGGAGGGAGATAGATGGCAGACAGACAGCAGGACAAGAAGACAGCTGTGCAAAAGAAAGATTTAAGACTGGAAAGAAGAATCAAATAAAACGGTGTTAGAGAAACAGAGGTCTGAGGTGTTTCCACTACCTTTCAGGAGCCAGAACAAGAGCTGGCTCTCTGTCACCAGTCAATGTGCCTCGGAGGAGCCGAGGCCCGCGGGAACCTGTTCATAGTATCATAGGTAGGAATGCTACCAGCGCAGGAACATACACACACACACACACACACACACACAAGGTACGACATTAACAGCACTGACAGAAAATTCAAGAATCACCATTTTTCACAGGCAGAGAGCAGAACAGTTTCGTCATCATCCTCTGAGGGATTAAGCCAGATAAACTGTATAGTGAATTAAAGGGGCAATAAGTGAGGTTTTTCTTGTCTGAAAGCACAAGAAAATGATTATATTAGTGGGGTTTATGGGGTTGTTGATCATCAGCACCAGTGAAACAAGGATTATTTCACCAAGTTCTGATATTTCTGGCTATCAAAACCTACAGGTTGTATACACAAACTTCCATCAGTTTTGATTTTCTTTTTTTTGAAAAATCATAATTAAACGTTTTTCCACACACGTGTAAATGTGACTTTATGGATTGTGTCATTTTACAGGTTAACATGATTTACATGGACAGGAGGGTGAAGTGTCATTGTTTCAGTAGCTAGTTTGTTTAAAAAGATCATTACTCAGTGCCCCTTTAAAAATCAGGCTTGATTGGGTTTTATTCCAACATCCATTTTAAGAAAAATCTAAAAGTCAATCACTCAATATTTAGAATAAAAATGACAATTACATCTTTGAAAATGTTCTATTTTTGAAGTAAATAAATTATTTTCTTTGGGTTTTACTTTCCATTAAAGCAGCATTCGCTGAAAAAGTGGATAGCTCTTTTTGGAATGAAACACCACTCATGTAAAGGAGGATATTTGTGGAAGCAGAGACCAGTTACTGTTTGGTCTTCTCTTTAATTTTGCTGTTTTGCTCTCTTCCTATAGCTTCTGTTACAGTAGGTTGGCTGTCTAAACACACCTTGAAAAAAAAAAAAAAATATATATATATATAACATGCAGTTAGATGTTTTGTTAGATTAAGAAGAAAATCAAAGGAGCAGCATTCTCAGCATCACACCAAAGCTTGACATGCTTGCCTCTCTCTGAACAAAATGATCAGGTGTACATTCATCGGACTTTGGCTGACTCTAAATGAGAGGAAACAGGAAGATTTTTCATTCCACATGTTCATCCCAGTGTCCACACAGAGCATGCAGCCGGTTAGTGATACGGTAGATTCCCCAAAAACCACACAACAGAACATTTGGCAACACGACATGAGAGAAGTAGTGGTAGCAGAAATTGTTACGAGTCTGACAGAAAAAATTATTTACAACAGCGAATCACACCAATCTGATTTCTGTGTGTTAAATATAGATCTTAAGTCAGGGCATGGTTAGCTTAGTATAAAGACTGGTAGTAGGAAGCAAAGATCAAATATAGGATAACCAGCACCTACAAAACTTACAAAAAACCATATTGTGTCTTGTTTGTTTAATTTGTAGACAAATAGAAATGCTAAGAGTCTACAGTCATGCTAGGGGACAAGTGAGGCCAATTAGCAATTAACACAAAGTACAGCTGAGGCCTATAAACCAAATTATTTCGCAAATTAAAATTTTGTCCTGATGATTGTAAACCTTCATTTTATGCCTTTTAATCTTAATGACTGATTTTTAAACATTAAACATTGTCGCTAGAAGAGGTCAAAGGATCACCAAAGTAATTGCAATTCATCCTGGGGGGCAAGTTAATGTGTGTACCAAATTTAATGGCAGACATTTTGCTAAAAAGTGTCAACATCATGGTGGAGCGAGAGTAAAAGTCAGAGGATCACCAAAGCCATTCATCCTCTGGAGACCATGAACATTTTTTTTGTTTTAGGGTAAGGTTTGTGCTGAAACATTTTGTTGACAAAAGACAGGACACTACACTCATTGCTCATAGCTGTTGTTCACCAGATACAGTACATTGTGTTAATATATAAGCCTCAGAGGTGTTGGTAAGCACATTTTTAGTACTATTTATTTGTTTTTACTTCCAGTCTTTATGCTAGGCTAATTGCTTCTTGGCTCCTGCTCCATACTGAACACACAGACATGAGAGTAGTACCAATCTTCTCATCTAATTCTCGTAAAGAAAATTAATATGTGTGTTTACCAAAACTGTCAAATCTGTTAAAAGTACTTTTTGACCTGACTTTTTTGACTGATATCCTCCTGGGACCTGAGGAAAAAAAAGTGTCTTCCAATTTTCTTTTCTGAACAAAATGTCCACTGTGGAGGGCACAAGTCAATGGGCTGGGACTCAGGAGGAGATATATATATATATATATATATATATATATATATATGTGTGTGTGTGTGTGTGTGCACTGAATCAACTCCCTCAAAGGCATGCACTGTGTCCGTCCCCGTCACTATGCTTGTGAAAAAACCCACTTCCCAGGCATGCCTCCACCTCACAGAACATGCAGTAACAAGATTATTATAACATTTACCTTGTCATCATAGGATTTGGGATACCTTGTGAAAGCTCACTATGATAACCATTATTACCAGTTTCCATACTGAAAACAAAATATCGTATACAAAAAGGGATGAAAATGTAATGCGATAGACATGGCATGCTGAACTTAAAGTAAAGAGTATAAATATTTTTGAGTAGTCAAACTTTTTCACTAATGTTAGGAGATAGGTATATTAAACCATAGTGTATAAGAGTATAAACCATAGTGTTTTATTTACACTATAACTTGCAAAAAACAGGTGGACTTGTAAGGTAATGATTGCAAGAGCCCTTCATGAAAGGTAAGGGGCACTTTTCAAAGGTAGCACACGACAAGAAGCCACACCATCCACCCATAAAGAGCAATTCCAAGCTTAAAAACATAAACCAGCACCAAGAATTTAGTAAACAGTTCTATGTACAAGATCCAGAGAAAAGCAGAGTGATAGAAGTTGAAAAGGAGAGTGAAGTGGGTAAAATGTCTTACGTTTTTATGGGAATTGTCTCAATGCTATAAAGATACACAAAAGAAAAATCCAACATAAAAATGTTATTGAAATATTCAGCAATAGAAATGCACCAGAAAGTTGCCTTTAATCCAGGACAGATCACATGGCGAGAGACGCCACTGATCGAGACGTGTCGTATTTGTGTGTTTAAATGAGAGAACAAAAAGTCCCATGAAGAAGAAATATAAATTGACAAATGTGTCACTGTTTCTTTGTAAAGTGCCAAGTGCTTGACGGAGGGGAATGACACACAAAAATAAAGTATATGGTAGATGGAAATAGTAGAAATGGTTATCACAAAGTAAAATGCCAAGTCCCAGAAACAGAGGAACTACAAGGAAGAGAGAAGGGAGGAGAAAATAAATGAACAATAAACCAGTAGAGCTACTGTGACAAACAAGAACCCGTAAAAAGGTTGCAATGAATCTAAAACTTAAATTTCTCTAAGTAAAATTAAAAGAACCTCAATACCTCAAAACTTCAATTGATAATATTATTATCAAATAATATTCAAATCCTTAAGTAAGTGAATTAGCAAATTACAAACTGAAAAGGGAAAATCCACCTTGTGATTTTCAGATTAGCTAGAAAGCAGATAAGAAACTAAAGAGAAAGAAGGATGTCCTGCAACCATTGACAGCATTCTATCCAGTAAAGATATCACATCTCATTCTTTTAAGTATAAACTATAAAATAAATGTATGTATGCAGAATAACAAGAACCACTACTCACTCATCGTACACATCCTCTGTTTCCATCCTGCGGTAATGCTTGGCTAGTTTCACTGCTAGGATGATGCTCGGGAGCAGTAAGAGAGTGCTGCAGCCCAGGCCCATCCAGAATGTGTTCTGTGGAAAAAAACAAGCTATTAGAGCTGAACAGATTGGTCCATTAGTCGATCGACAGCGTATGAATAAACTATAATAAAAATAACCCAGTTTCAGGTTATTTTATTTGTTCTTTGTGATAGTAACTTACACATTTTTGGGTTTCAGACTATTAACAAGCAATCTGAAAGATGTCTCCTTGGGCTTTAGAACATTTTCCACAATTTTCTGACATTTTATAGACCAAATGAAACATTGATTGATCAAGAAAATAATGGACAGATTTATTGATGATGCATGAAATCATAAGCTGCAGCCATACTAACTAAACAAAACAGAATGTCCATCCCCGATGAGTTGACAGCTAACCACCCTATCATTTTATATAAATACATTCCTACCCCTGTTTAAAATGGGTTTGTTGCCCTGTATCAACGGTATAATTACCATGGAGTCAACCAAGAAACTGCAAGCAATGATTTCCGTCGTGTCCATCATGTTGCTGAAGGGCTTGCATGGTGCAACCTCCATAGCCAACTACAAAGAGCAAGGTATAAACAGGTACACAACAATTTCAGGAATACATACTGTATATCAACTGCAACATCCCCTTTTTATGTATGTTTAATTCTGTTTTCTCCTTAATAACATAAAATCCTGTTGTGTTTCCATGCTACTCGCTGAAAGTGTCACTGGACATTGCACAATAGATCCCTGGACTTTAAGTGTTCTTGCAAAACAACAAGAACATTGTGATTGAAATAAAAATGTTCTATTGACAACTCTGAGATCGACAAAACAGCTTCAGGCTTCACACATCATGTGTTTTCTTACTTGGTTTTGAATTCCTAAGGTTAACTACAGCACAAACCAGTGTGCCACAAAGCAAATTCCTCAAGTTATAGAGGTTATAATTGGTATATTTGTCTTCTCTATATTTACTCCAAAACTCTGTGGTATTTTGTCAGTACACAACTCTGTGTGTGTGTGTGCCACCAGTGTTTGTTTTGACTAAAATGAATATTAGACTGAACAAGTCATCACTTAAGAACTGCAGTGAAAGTGAGAAGTCAGAACCACATAAGCTCCAACAAGCTAACAAATGAGCACACAAGCACTTACAGATGTTTTGACCCATTCTACGTATTGATGGAAGTAGCCAACAATGGTTGCTGTGAATTTTCCTGTTTCCTGAGGAAGATTAAGATATAATGTGAGTTAGAGACCTTTTACAAATCGATGATATACACAAGGCAGGTGATCCTTCAGTTACCCGATTGATTAAATGTGTAGCATTCTGGGAGATGAGGTACTGGGCAGCTTCAATGGCATCAATAACTGCTAAAACTTTGTTCTGCAAAGAAGAAATTAGAGATTTTGATCAGTTCAAGCCTGAATCTAAGCCTGGATTTCAGATTCAGACAAAAGGGCTGGTTTACTTACTGGCAGGTCTGAGGCTGTTCTCTCCAGGAACCTCATACTCTGGTTCAATGCGCTCTTTAAAAGGGAAATTAAGAGCACACATTAACACCAGCAATGTCAAAGGTCAGGGGATACAGTCAGGGGTCACTTTAACGCAAGTGAAACAGAGGGAGAGGCAAGAACAAAACCCACACTTGATGAACAATGTTCTGCTTTCAGTTCAGGCATGCTGAAGAATTTTGTTTCAAAATTAAATATCCAAAATGAAAAGGAAGGAATGATTCCCTTACTTTCATGTTACCATTGTTTACATACACTGTATGTAACAACTGACCAGTTTTTCCTTGTTTTCCCCCATTGATGGAAATGACAGAGCTGTTACCAAATGAATAATTAAATTAAAGTAAAATACATTTTCTTAAAGTGGATATTTTGTGATATTTTGGTACAAAACCCTTCATGTTCAACACCATAGAATATATTATCTTCATATACATATAAATACTTGAACATACACACAATATTCCACAATACCAAAATGAGATCTGAGATTCTCTGTCTCTTTACTAAACGTTCAAAATAATGAATGAGAAAAAAATAGACAGGGTGGACACATTTCTGCTTACCCTCGCTCTAACATATTTCTTGAAGTTGAAAGTGGAAAAGGAAAGAAAAACATTAAAGCTGTGTTGAAGTGCATCACTGCTGGTCTGAAGTGCTAGTAGCTGTAAACCCTTGGTGTTATTCAAAAGAATGGCATTGCCTTTGACAGAGAAAATAAAATGAAATATATTAATAATATTAGTTTTTGACAGAAATTACATGTTTGATGACACATGCCTGAGGGTCAAAACACTCTGCTTTTGATAATATTAAATGAAACTGAAATTTACTTTCTTCATCAAGGATGATACCATTCTTTATATTAGATGTTAGCACAGGGATAACACGGCAATTACTCCAACTCAGTAGCTTTGACATGCACACTTACACTATAGCACATTCTACCCATTGACCTGATGAACCTTTCTTCTAAGCACAGATTATATTGAAGTAAATTTTGGAGGACAATTTATTCAAACCAGCATTAACTGATTTTCTGGCCCCTTGGGGACAGCGCATCAAGCTGTAAACACAACACCTGACATCACCTTATAAAGCTGTCATTCATTTGGAGTGGTTTTTCTGTTTACGTGATGTATGTAAGTACAATATTCACGCTCTTTCAGCTCTGATTTTGGTCTCTACCAACTCCAGAGGGAACAATCTGGCTCTTCAGCTGCTAAATGTGCCACCATATTCACAAGCTAGTTGCCAACACTGTGTGCCTGCTGTGGCTGATGAGAGTGGTGAGACTCATACACATGCTGGCAATAAACACAAACTGAATCCATTGTACTATATATAAACACATCTCATACAGTAAATGCCAGTGACAATAAACCCTTAAAGGGAAAATCCACTTCTGCACACTTTCCTTCTAGTTGTTTCTGTCATATGTATTTATCCTCAACATGCTTTGTCCTCTGAAGTTATTCATTTCCCTACATTTCCCAGAGTGCCTTAAAGCAACCCCCCCAGTCACATGTACTGCATTTACTTGCACTTGCAGCAAAATTAGAACAGGAGCTGAATTTTTTCACAACAAAAAGCATCCTTCAGTCAAAACACAACATGCCCTGTGGCTGCATTGCACTCTGGTCTTTTGAGGCCACTGTGGGTGAGAGAATTGGCCTATGGCTCTTCAATGTGGAGTTTCTGTATGACTGCCAAACTCAACACAATATTAAGTAGAAAAAGTAGAAAATGCAAAACTCTAGCTCGTATCCTGATATAATGTCAGTGCATTGTCTCCCAGTTGTTGAGGGGAAGAACAAGTCAAAAAACAACACAATTAAGTATAGTCCAAAAGTCCAGCCAGGCATAAATATATAGACTGAAAACAGAGGGGGGCATTACCATGGCCTGCTCCATGGGGATGATCTGCTGACTGTGGATCTGCCGCAGAGTGCCGACGTGGCCTTTCAGAGCGGTCTGCAAGGCGCCTCTTGGCTGAAACACACACACAGACAGAGAAACATTTATTGAAGTGCTGAGGTACATATTGGCCTATTAAATACAATACAAGTCATGTCAGAGACAGAGTTATTTATTATTTCCCTTGTTGGCCAATAATAAGAAATGCATGTATTTCCCCTGTGTCCAACATTGAAATTATTTTCTCTTCTATCATTTCAAAGTAATACAGTTTTGTCACCGTTATGGAATAGCATTGGGTGCATGAATACACTTTAAAGGGCAGTGGTTAATGAGAAATTTGGCCTCAATTATGAGTAACACAATGGGCTGCATGTAGCACCTTTACTTTGATGCTTTAACAGAATTTTTGGACATAAAACTTATCAAACTTTAAAGTACGTCCCTCTTTAATAGACCCTTCCTTGGAATAACTGTGAGCTCCATCCCTCTGGGGGCTCCTACAGGACTCAGGTCATTTAGAGGAGAATAAATGTGTTGAGATCTTCCTGAAACCCCCTCAAGGCAAGGCAGAGCAGTCACACTGCTCTCTCAGACTATATCCATGACTAAGGACACAGAAATCCAACAAAGTGTTCCCTTGATATTGTAAATAAAGAACTAAATCAAATGATGTGCCTGTGAACAAAGGAAACAATGTGAAACTGCATGGAGTGGATGTTTGTATAACAGCCAGAACAGCACCAAGGTGTTCTTACCATGAGGTCTGTCTGAGCCTCCAGCTCTTTGGCAAATGAGAGCAGGTCCACCACAGTGACTCCTTTGTTGACCTAAAGGTAAGCAGGTATAAAGAGAAAAAAAAATCATATAAACAGTCTTCTCTTAGTAGTAATATTGGGGGCACTGGGTCTTTCATCCATTATTAGCAACATAATTAGAACTTTGTTTCTTTTATTTGTGTTGTTTGTTTGTACACAATTGAAAACATCCCAATTGCATATTCATTCAGCATTTTCTTTCTTCAATGACTTAATTTTAATGAAGAATAAATATTTATCATTTAAATAGCAAAGTAACATAACCCCCCCAGTAAACCATTTTTAGAGCTGCAAAGTTTCTCTGATGTTTTTTTATTTATTTAACTGTTTTACCAGAATGGCTCTGGGCTCTGAGACAAGGCTAAAATACAAAAATATACAAACAAATGCAAAGTGCAGAACAGCAAACTTTTGTTGGACACAGAATCCCTCATCGATTCATGTTGTGTATCAGGACAGGTGTTACACTTGAACTTGAGTCATTTTGCTCTTTAAGGAAATAAACATGACAGGTAGTGTTGGAGAAGACAGGAAATGCCAAGTCCCAGCTTGTTCCTACACACTCACACACCACTGCCTTGGAAGGAACACTTTTGGATAATCAAGCTTCAGTGGTCCTCAACAGAACCCTGTGTACTGTGTCACGTCACAGTTCAAATTAGGTAAAGCACGGCTGCCTGCTGTATGTTAACTGACAACCAGGGAGGATGCTCTTTAACAGAGCCTTAGGAACCAAGCTATTTCTGGTAACATACTATTACAGTAGAAGTGTAATACAATAATATTAGCGTATGTATAGAAGAACTGATCTTTCATAAATACTCTGGTATTAATAGGAGAGCTAACACTAATAAAGTGATGTCTTATACTGTAATCTAACTGGTTCAATTCACAAAGATTAATATGACCTTTGTCAGATCATATTTAGTTATAGTACATACGTTTTTATCTGTCCTTGTGTTCTATGTTTGTTGTCAGCTCATTTGTTGTGTTTCTGGATTTGTGTGTGTCCCTTTAAGTTTCCTCTCATTCCTTTTTAGTGTGTCCTGTTTTTTGTTTTTGTGTTTGTCCCTTCATACTTCTGGGTCTGCTCATTCACCTGTGTGTCAGCGCGCATCTCTTTGTTTCTGTATGTATGTGAGTATGTGTCACCTCTTCCAGGTAGTCTGCGTAGTTGATTTCTGACAGGCCTACTTCAGAGAAATCCATGAGGTTCTGCTTTCCCTCTGCCTCTAACAGGATTATTCCCCTCAGGTCAATCTTAACACTGTCCAGCTGACTCACCACGTCCTTAGTAAACTGTAAACAAACAAAAAAAGGCAAGGCAATAGGTTTGATAGAGCCTGGCAGTAAAACATCTCAGCTTGATTGTTGATTTATAATCAATGTTTATTCGATTGTTGCTAAATGCCATAAAGGTAAATGTTTAGTTGTTTTGTCTTTATAGTGTGCGTTGATTCTCTAATATTTTTAACCTAATGTGAAAACGTTTGGTACTATGGTTGTCTTGGAGCTTGACAGTTAAACAGCTACATCACGTGCCAAGATTTCTATCTCTATGTTAGAAAAGCTTGGTTATTAATCACAGTTCAAATCTGTGAACAGTAGAGACAGAGATTTATATGTATATAGTCTAAATAAACATGTTTAACAAAATGAGCAGCCAACAAAAACGCAAAACAAATGTTGGCACAAGGGTGACCAAAGGTCTTAACGATGTGGTTTGGATTGAAGTCCACATATCCCACTAGAATGGTTTTCCTTTATGTTGTTTGTTTGGGAGGTTTATCCTTGTTTTACTGTAAATTACAGTCCCAATTAATGCATTTCTGAAGACAATCCTTTCCTTTAGTATTTCATGTTTCTTTTATATCTTGTTTTAATGTGCTATGTAAAGCACTATGTATTTGTTGTTGAAAGGTTCTATACAAATGAACTTGCCTTGCCTTAGCAGGAACACATTTATGTGACAATAAATATAAAAATCTTTGTAATGATTTTTATTAGGTTTTATTTTTTGTCTGTTCTGTAAACTATAATCGTACAGAGACATAGTTTGGCAAATATGATTTTCAAAAGTGATGTTTTGAATAGTAAGAAGCAATTTCACCACCAAAAACAAAAAAGTATGTTTTGTTGTGGCACTATAAAGAGAACACAACAAAAATGTTGGCAGTAAAGTTGTTTGTCTCTAAGATGACATGGTACTGACACTGTATGTCGATGGGTTGGATTTCCCCTAAGACTCAAAAATTACATTACATAATTACAAAAACATATTGTTATTCTACTCAGTATACCAATATCCACTTGTTTTTCCAATATAACTCAAAGCACTACGACGCAGTAGCTCGTGTAGGGACGTTATTTCACATTTCAAGTGAATTATGATTAGCAAAATGATTAAACATATTATGAGATGAATGGTCAGTCCATATATTGACAGTCATGTGAAATATAATCCTCAATTATTTTTTTTATGTTAACCATGTATTAGCTTAAAAAACGTAAGTTAAACTAGCTAAAGCAGAGGCGTTGTCAGGCTTCATATATAGGAAAGCGCCATCATCTGAAAAATGTTATCACAGCATTAGCTTTAAGCTAACGCAGCTCAAAAGGCAGATGTTAGCTGCGTTAGATATGTTGCAGGTATTTGAGTGCAAGTAAAATTGGATTTTGATGCTAACAGAAATTGCATAAGTATGCAATATGCAACAATGTATAATAATATTAAGGCCAATCTTGAAAGCTTATTCTTAAGCAAGTCAAATCTCGATTGAGTAATATGAACCTAATATGGCATTGTTTATGTAGGCAATATGTTCTATTTGACTTCTACAAAGACAACCCTGTCCCACCCTGTGGATTGGTAAAAGTTAATGCATACTGTCTAATGACTGCAACACCTGAACAATGCAAATATTAGAGTAAAGCTCCAAGGTTAATGCATGAACATGCTTTATTCAGAATGTAAGAGACCAAACCTATAGACAATGGAGTTACTGAATGTTTTAGAAATAAAGAAAAACATATATTAAAAGCTTTTTGTTTTTTAGGGAATAACTAACAGTGTTTCTGAATGAGGTTTTTGCATCTTTACGCACGGTGGATGTACTTGGATTAAGACGCAATAGTATTTTGACAACTCGATGTAGTAAAACGTGGCCTCGATATATATATTTTCTCTATTTGGCCACTCCAGGGCTCCGTAACAACTTGATGATAATGTTGGCAGTATGACAATGCAGCACCATCAAGCTGATGCACCATGTCTGAGTGCAAATGACCAACTTGAAGAGGAGTACTGTATGAAGTCACTACCTGAAATTCTGTCAGGTAGGGTGTCACTTTTAGAAACATTAAACATTCACAGGCATTAAAGTAAGACAAATGACCAATGCAGAAACGGACGCAGCATGGGAAATATCAGCTGGCTAAAAGAAGCCAAGAGTATCTTACCAACTGGCAGGGAAGTACTGAATGTCTCAGGCAGGCAGAAGTGGCTGGCTCAGGGTGGAAAATAAATCAATGGCATATCTCAGGCATACTCTGAGGTAAGGGCTGAGGCATGTTAAAGCTATTGGCTGTCAGCACACACTTTGCCTTGGCAGCATAGAAATCATTAAGTAATGCTAATGAAATGCAGCAGCCAACGATGGAAATTTCTGGACCCTCCATCACTCTAACCCTGGTTTGAGCATGTAGTTAAATGCTTTGATTTATATTATATTGTATAATATCTGGACATAATAGTATTATATGATGATTACTACAGAGTATAGTTTACAGTGTGGATTTACATTCCTAGAAAACAGAGCTAGGTTCCTCTACTGAATTAAGGAATACATCAATGCAAAGATACTCAGATAGTTCCAACAGCATGTGACAGAATACTGGTGTGTTTGTGTTTAAGTTTACTGACCACTGTTGTGTTCAGGAAAGAGGAGATGTTGAAGACTTTGTCCAAACGCATGGCTGAGTAGATGCCTTTATTCTCTTTGCAATTACTAAGAAACACATGCAAACACAGACACATGGGTATAAAAGAGAGAGAGAGAGAGAGAGAGAGAGGGACAGAGAGGGAGACAGAGAGAGAGAGAGGGGGGAAATGTCAATTTAAAAGTGTCATAGTGAAAATATTTGCTGCCACCAAGTGAAATTGACAGGAAGTACATGACACATTGACATGTTCCCTGATAGAAAATTGTGTAGTGTTCCTCAAAAGTGTGAAATATATAGAATATATATATGATATATATAATAAACATGTCAAAAAAAATGTATCATGATAACATTTATATAGACTGTAGACTGAATGTACACAGTGTTAGCATTGCTTCCTTTTAAATAGGCAAACATACTTGTTGAAGCAACACTCTACACTCTACAACACTCTATTTGGAAATATAATGACTGTGGGTCTGCCATCCCAGTTACTGAGGTATGCAGCTTCTCACTGGAGGGAGATGATGAAAGCTGATGTAATCACAGAGAAAGAGGCCGAAGAAAAGCAGCACAGGAAAATGATGCTAATTAGATACTCAAGGTTAATAGCAACTCTCTCATTTGCATCCCCATCAATGGAAATAAAATATTCAGTTGTATGCTTGATGCCTGACCCAACGCCTGTGTGAAAACATCATCCAGTAATTCTGCAAAATCATTTCAGTTTTGTGACCAAACATAAACATGAAATGTAGAGAAGTAAACAGATGTGCAGTAGGCTGTGAGAAAAATAATCATTGCCAAACGCATTGCTTCTGAAAGGTGGCAGACTGTCACCTAAATACATAAAAATGAGTTTGCTTTGCCTGTACAAGCTCTCTGCTGTCAGCTCCAGGTCAGAGTCGTTGTACATGTAGCCAGGGATGAAGTTCTTCCACTCTGGGTTAACCAGAAATGGGGAGTCCACAACCTGGACAGAAGCCAGAAAGAGGATGTGTGATCAGTTATTCTCATGGCAAGCAAATAGGATTAATTAGTAACTAACTAAACTTGACTCCGGTTCAGTAAATTTATTGTTTAGATACAAAATCTGACAATTTTCATTCTCTACTGTTCTCATACCTCATATAATAAGTGAAATGGCAGAATATTTTCATTAAAAAAGACACATTTGATCTAATTGTATAATTTTATGTTTGCTTTATAAGCTTTTTAAACTTGAGGCAAAATTTGATTTTCTACATTATGGATGGCTCAACTGCAACAGGATTCAGACTTAATACAAACAACAGCATGCCACCCACAGCTGAGGTGCAACTTCTATTCTCAGAAGCCCACCCAATGGACACTGACTATGCTCTCAAAATTAAGGACCATGATTGAAGATAGGAAAAAAGCCCAATAATTGACTTGTAAGCAATAAAGAGTACAAAGAAGGAATGGTGTCTTAACTTTAATTGTCTGAAAGAGATGCTCATTTATGGGTTCAGGTATATGAACACTATAGACTTAAGTCCATAACGCACTCTGCACGTATCAAACATAAAATAAGATGTTCTGTGTTCAAATTAAGTCAAATTACTACTTCAGATACTATACTGTACAGTACATTTTTTACCTTTGTACTTGTAATTTTTAGGGGGACTTAACCGCTGTCTCATTTCTGGATGGACTCTTGACTTGCCTTGAAGACTTCTTTGGTGTGGAAGGGTTCACACACAAGTTTCTCCATGTTCCCACCAGCCAGGAAGATGATGGTCACCACTCCCATCAACACCCAGGAGAAGATGAAGCTAAATCCAACACCACTGTGGAGAAGCACATACAGGCCATCAGGTACAACCGAACAGTAAGATATGGAGGTGTAGCAGTGGCTCTGTATCAGTATCTCAAATTAAACATAACGCAAGACAATGAAATCAGGAAAGTCACACAAATTAAGGCTTTTTAAAATTAGGTGCTGCGTTTTTTATGAGGCCCCAAAAATCCTAAATATTGTACTTTTTCATCTTGTGGGAAACAGATATACTATTTTAATAATTAACATTGTTATGTTTCTTATGGGATGAACTTCTTTGTATCAGTTTCTTCAGACATTATATTACACATGTTTTGTTTGCACAAGGTTTCTTTAACAAAAGCACCTGTAGGTCAACTTGGTTATTTATTGCTCTTCATATCTATTACATGATTAGGATTATATCCTCTGGTCTTCGTTACCTTAAGGTACTGTAACCATGTGCAGTAAATAGTCTAGCGAGGTAGTAGTGGCAGCTATAGTAGAAGTAGTACTTGTTGTTATGATAGGACTACTAGCACTTGAACAAGTAGCTCTAAATGTACTTGTAGTAAGCGTGTACCGTGCCATCATCAAATTGACTTTTCCAGTTTTACATCTTGGAATTGACAGTCTGACATGTGGCTAGTTGACTCACGCCATGAGCATCGTTCCTCCTGTATTGGAGATGCAGCCTCGTGTTGTAGGTGAGGCGTGCTTGTCGTATCCCAGAGTGCCACACAGCAGACCCAGGTAGTTGAAGGCCAGGACCAGGACCACCATGCAGCACAGAGCAATACAGCCAATCCACCTGTGAGCAGCAGGCAAAGCTAATCAGCCCCTACCTTTCATTGAAGGTGGCCTTGAAATAGCACAAATAGGACAATGTCATCCTCCACCACTGTGTATATCAGCATTCTGCTAACATTCTTGAGCAAGACAGTGGAGCCATACCTGCTTATTCATTATAAAACAGAACATAAGCTAAATGGGGTAAAAGAAAAATGTAATATGAAGATTTTAAAACAATTCATATAACTGCTTGGGGTTTTCCTCCACTGCACTATTTTAAACTGAATTAATGTGGAAGTCATATCAATATTTCATAAATGCAAAATATTAATGCAAGCACACATTACTTTCACAGTAGCTTGTGAAAAGAGTCTGGTGAAGCCAGACAGCATGAATATAAATGTCAAGCATAAAGATTACAGGATTTACACTTTTCACAGTTTACAGTTTTTCTATTTATGTCAGGAAGTCAGTGTACCTGTAGAAGTCCATTTTATCAATTTCAGGGTAGTGGTCCTCAATCTTGGCATGGGCATGGCTAATGAAGATGGTGAAGTTGGACAAGCAACTCTGCACAGGGAATACCTTGGAAAAGCTGCTGATGTTATTGCCAATGCCACCCACAAGACTCTGTACACCTGAGAGACACATCAATCAATTAATCTATCAGTTCAGATTCAGTCAGTGGCCTGTGTGAAGGTGGTGAAAAAATAAATAAAGCCGCAAGCTTTGTCTGTTTTCTTACTGGTTCATATTAAATTATGCCAAACTCCACAGATGATAGATGGCAAATGTTAACATTTTTAAGTTGGATTTATTTATACCGAAACGTGCAGATTCAAACTTAAAATCCACCTAATCATACTCAAACTCAGAAGGCAGAAGAAGAAAAGAGACGTGAAGAGTTTAATATGAGTAAAAGAATTGCAGTGATTCACAGTGCAGTTATTTGTGTTTGCTTTCAGAAAAAGGTTTTAGAAGTGTAAAATGTCACTTACTGTCCACAACACTTCTGGTCTGTTCAATCACCATGTTTGGTGTGTTGTTCACAGAGGAGTAACCCTGTGAGAGGAAAAGGACAAAGTGTTTGACTTGGCATTGTAAGAAAATATAATCAAACAACAAAATGGACCAAGAAACTCCATGTTCACTTTGTCAAAGATATTCTGTAAATCGCTCATTAGACAAGGCACCTATAGGAAACACTAGACACACACTAACACACTAAAATAAATTACGGCACATTAAATAAGATGCATTGGCATTACAGGCCGACTATTCCAACAATGTAAGAATATGCATAGATTTATGGTCCAGCCTCACCCTCTGGACGATAGCACTGAGGTCCGTTTTCAATACAATGTTCACCTTTTCCAGCTGAGCGTTCACGTTTGATAGCTAAATTATAAACAGACAATGAAACACTGATAAACATACACAGCGATACATTATCATGATCATACTTAGTGATCCCTGTTCCTTTCTCAGAATGTGTTGAAGTCAGTTTTGTACCCGTGTGAAGTTGGCGCTGATCTGCAGCTGAGACAGTGACTGGCGAATGTTGCGGCACAGCTGGGCAGAGGTGGCGTCTGACTCCTCGTCATGGCAACCCGGGTCTTTGAGGGTGCGGTTGATACTGCTCCGGACCAGGCTCAGGTTGAAGTTGAGTTTCCCTGTTCCTTCCTTGAGAACCTCCAGACCCACACTGACGTTCTCCAGGGCCTCCTTAGTCTCTCGCATGGCTGAATTAAAAGAGACAGATGAGATTGAAAGTGGATTGGGTTGCTGTTTGTTATGAGGGGAAAACCAGGATGAACACCCCGCAAAACAAAGGAATACATTTTCCCTCTAAAAAAGTCAAAAGTAGAACAGTGAAGTGAGACAATTCCCATTGTTTCCATAGCAAACTTAGTTTGTTCTTCCAATATTTAAAATGAGTGTCTTATCTACTCAACTACATTGAAAACAAACTTTTCTCATTAACTTACTTTGAGGTACTTACTTTGAGAGATATTTTGAGGAAAACTGTTAAATTCAATGAGTTGTCAGCTGCAAAATTATTCAAAGAATAATGAAAATGTATTTAAATCTTTTAGTTCTGTCCTGGGAAATTTAGGGGAATTGTACAGAGCAGTAATAATTTTTTTTTCTGCAATAAAGCCCACGTTTCTGGGGCATATAAAAAATTAAAAAAGAAATTGTTTTACAAATCAAACTAGATTTAATAGCTAGTATAGTAGTACCATCATGTGTTAATTAGTGACCTATGAAAGTGGCCAAGCGGTTCAACTCACCAAGTATGATAAATTGGCCTTTAATAATAACATACACAGTAAAAGGACAGCCTGTTTAACATTGGCTCATGTTACACAAAAGCACAGATACAGGACACAAAGTATGCACTTATTGTGAGGACTAGGCCTGAGCCGAGTGTAATGAGTTTCACTGTGCATAAAGTTTGACATTTGGAGTGTGTCTCTTGTGTAAATCTCCAGCATCTAAAATTGGACTTTTGACTGCCAAACAGCATTGTTTTCAGCAAACAATAACCAAACATGAATGTTATGACTAATGTGAATTTGTTTGCCTCTATTAAAAATCGTTCCTGTGAGTAACTAACTCTTAGCCCAGCAATCGAATGCATCACAAGACAACAGCCAGTGTTAGTTAACAATTACAGAGTAGCCTGCAGCAGACTTTTAATTTTAAACAGGATAGAGAATTCAAAAAACACTGGCACGCTTGAACATTAGTATAAAAAATGCAATAGTGTAGCAGAGCAAACAGTGAATTTACTATCACATAGCTAAATGCCTAGCAGAACTAGAGGGAGTAAAAGCACATGTGGCTGCTATGTGCTAAAAGCATAAATACCATATTCACTACTTTTGTCACTACAAGTCTAGGGTGTTTTCTTCCAATTATGAATCTCTTAACATTTATCTTATATCTAATAAAATACAATATTTGTACCGGATACTAAGAGCCTCTGACTGCTCGGCTCAGCCCCAGTGGGAACACAATAGTACGCAAACATTAAGGACACAAACTGTATTCACAGTCACCTGTGGTCAGGCATTTTACCACCTGGACTATCAGCATGCTTGCTGACCACTTTTTTATCTGTATATTCCATGTAGTCCAACATCCATATACAGCTGCTTGTTGTAATACATAAAGTAACTGACTTCTGGTAAAAGAGTTAAAATAAAGTAACAGGACTGGTCACACAAACACATAACGTTGCTCACTCCACACGGGGGCACACAAGTGGAGTAAAAAGGGAGATGTCCAGGTGCAGGTAGATGTTATGTTGGGTTTTTGGTCTGGTGATGCCATTAATTTAAAACTGCACTAGGCAAGACTTTTTATGGAAAGGGACTCATTCTGTTTGCCATCATGTCTATACCACCATCAGAGGTTTGACCTTAAGAAAAAATGCAAACATTTCTCCCTTAAAGACAGCAAGTAACCTCTGGATACAAACCAAGCCAGACAACAGAACCTGTCATTTAAAAAAATGGCACGTAACTGCTATCACTTAACATCATTTCTGGATTGTGAGGTTCATCACACAAAATAATGTGTGGTCACCAGTCAGACTTTGCATAGTGCAGTTTTAATATATTTATTGGTTGTTGTTCATTAAGATGTAACTCAGGGTTCAGATAGGGCCAGGTGCTCAAGGAAGATCACAAGGGAACAAATCATGGGAGTCCACAAGGTCAGGGATCAAAGGATTGTGGGTCATTGTCCAGTTACTGAGTTATTGTTACCTTTGATGGCTCTCTCGATTTTCACTTTATAAAAAAGCATAAAATATAAAGATTAAATTCTGAACGATTATTATAAGTTACAACTTGTATTAAGTAATTGACCTTCAAAAAAAGTAGTATAGTGTATATTATATTCACGGCATAATATGAATACAAATTTCAGCATATACTGATAATGGGGTTATAATCCCACTTCTTTTTAAGTGTGATTGCATTATTCTTTCAATAACTGACAATATTATAAGTAAGGCAGGATATTATGTCACCTACTGACTTGCATAATATATTTTACTGCATCTGTCGCCTGCATTCAGTAGCTTGCAGCCTAAAAGAACATGATCATATCGTAACAAAAGAGGAAATTAAAAATATGCGGCCATACCTCCAGCCATATTAAGCACTCTGTCCAAGGCAGGATGGACCTCCTTATCCAGCTGATCGTGTATCTTTCCACCTAATAATGGACCTATATCTGTAGAGAACACAGCATCAGATGAACAGAAGAAAAACAATAAAGTAGTCCAAGTCCTTTTCTTTATTATGTTAGCTGCTTAATGCTGCTTTTGCAGGTCTTAACTTTCAGGAAAGAACTGCCTTCAGTACTATGGCAGAAGAAGAGTAGGATGAATACTCAAGGGATCCTCAAAAACAGTCAGCACTGTAGCTATCTAGACCTAGTTATGTCACAAATCTGTTGTGAAAACAAGTCAAAGAAAGTAGACACAGAAAATAAGCATGATATACGACCAAGAGCAAGAACTCAGTGAATCGTTTCTGTCAACTAAATTCACTATCAGAGGCACAGAGGAGGTCTACTTACTATCTAGGTCATAGATGACTTTGTTCTTGGCTGTGGCGTATTGGGATATTAGGTAATCAATTTGCTGCAAACAGGAAACACAACAGAGCAGAGCAGAGTCTTACAAATGGAAGCAGATAAAAATGAGTATATTAGTCTCGTCATAGACACCAACAAGCACTCTGAAATATAGCACAATTTCAGTTTCATTAGGTATTTGTTAAAAGGAATTGGAGAAAACAAGACTTCATAAAAATGTAATGTTTAACAAACTGAGCTTTTTGTTGGAGGTTTGTTCCCAACACAGTGACAATTTAACACATACAAGTGAAGTGAGAGTTAAAGCCTGGGTTCCTGAAATTTCATGGAATGACAATTTATGTTAATGTTTCTAAGAAGCACATTTGTAGCTGCCATGTGCACACAAGTCAGACAATGATTCTCATTTCCCAACTTGAAAGGACATAAATGAGGCATGACTAGAAGCAGTAGCAGTTGGACACAGAAGAAGCACACACGCTGGTTTATACATTTGCCCAACACATTTATACATCACAGTGAGATATCAAGAATATTTCTTTTGGCTTTGCATTCAACCATGACTGAACCCTTCACTAGCTAAAATGCCCATAACTAGTAGCTGTCCTTTCACATAATCAGTAAACCAATCGCCATCCAATTGATGGTATTACTATAGAATTGAATGTATAGGATTGTTACACGTACAATGATCATGTTTGTATTGACAGCACATAATCTGTATTTCTCTGTTTCTGCTTTAATAACATAATACTATGTTGGGGCTATAGGACACAAAGCAGAGTGATAATGCTCCATCTACATGTTCTATAGAATAACTCTTTGTCTCACCATTGGCGTGTCATTAGCGAAGGTGTGCAGGTCCCTCATGTTGCTGTTGACCAATCTCCGTATGTTCTTCACCTGAGAGCTCAGGTTCTGGTTGGCAGCATATGCACACAATACTCCAATCCTAAACAAACGACAAACACAAACACAGTGACCTTAGTGTCTCCACTTGCCACTGAGTGACCCTGCTGCTCCCACATCAGTCAACACAGCAGCCCTGGGGTGTGTTTTGAAGAATAGGGTGATAACATGTCATCAACAGTAGGGGTCAGTGTGTACCACCACATTTTCTCTTTTTTAACTTCCTCTGAGTGCACCTGTAGAATAAATTGTATTTCCTTGACAACCAGTATTACACAAAACAATTCTTGTAATCACAGTTATGTGTGATTATCAAACCATAAATGGGTATCTAATATGTCCCCTTTAAATTGTATCCAGTTTAAATTGTTGATGGCATAAAAATGTACATTTACTGTAAATCAAGCAAATTTCTGAAGTGGACAGCACAATGGGAACTGTACATCACAAGTGTGAAAGCTTCATATAAATGTGTCTTTCCAAAATCATTCATTAACTGAAAAAAAAATGATGATTATTATTTTTAAAAAACTGTGGTTGCAATCTGGTTGTAAACTATATTTTCTGTATTATGAAGATAATAAGAGATGATGGAGATTTTATTTCCCAAGCAATTTGGAAATAAATTCATAGCAGGAGATGCAGATGTATCTACATTAAGTTCTGAGGCCCTATCTGTATAATCTGAGGTCCCTGGGCTGTAAACATATTCAAATTAAAAGCAAAAACACAGAACTGCATAAAGAAGACCTTTAAAGTGTGTCTCTTGCATACTTCAAATAAACCTGGGTAGCTCGGTACAAGGCTTAATTAGCCAGAGCAACATCAAGGGAAAGACAGCCCGTAATATTAAGCTGTTTCCATGACTCACTCCCGTCCCAGCTGAATTTTCACCTCAGCACCTTACAGCTAGCACTATGCATCTAAGTATGTGTGTGTGCATGTATGTTGTTATTGCTGCACACATGTATATCTGCAAGTGAGCATGGTTGGGGTTAATCATGGGGTGATTAACTTCAGAACAGATGGTAAACATCTGTACAATCGATTAAATCATCCTCAAAATCAAAAATCTAAATTCTGACAGTACAGTTGTATAACATAGTGAATCTCATTTATAGAAATGCTTCAGTGGAATAAGCAGCTTAATGAAAGATATAAGATGACTCTTAGAAAGGAATAACAAAAGGACTGACTCAGAGGCGACTGGGAAGGTTTAGATGAATGGAGATGGTGACTCACTGCATAATAAGTCAGAGGTCTCTGTATGTGGGCCTGTGTGTTGGTGTAGGTATGTGACTGAAGTGCATGCAAAGTGAGGTTAAGCCCCATTCATTGTCTTAATGCATGAAGACGGTGGTGTGTGTGTGTCTGTGTGAGTGTAGTCTTAATAGTGATCAGCAGTCGCTGCTGTAGAAGTCTCCCTTAGTGGATATAATCCTGTTAATCCAATCTAATCTAACCTGCATTATGCTGCAGACATTTTGTCACATAAGGGATTGTATAATGTTTTTGTGTTTGTTTCTTTTCATGAAGTACGCTGATAAGGTGGAACCAGATCACAATCAGTATTCCTCACAGATTTACCTCATTAAATGTGTAGCGGTTTAAAAACACAGTCAATTCAAGTAGAGTAGGGCTTCTTTTACATCTTTTATTTAAGTAATGTTGTCCAGCAGTCCAAGATACCTCATTTGTAATGATATAAAACAGAGAAAATCAACTAATGCTCACATTTGCAAATTAGAAAAAAACTTGTTTCACATATCTAATCAATCACAGCTAATCAATCACAGAGAGCAATTAGCCACCATTAGTATTAGTCAGCGCTGCTTATCCTTGCTTGATAAAGCATTTGCCATTTTGACCATTTTTGTAACTTACTTATTATATTTGGTGTTCAAAACACTCCCACCATCTGAGATTTGAGACATGGCTGCAGAAGAGCATTGCATTGGTGCAAAAAGTGAAACGAATAAGAGAGACATGCTTTTAATAAAAGTGGTAGCTGTTTGGCAGCCATCAGACCATGAAAGGACAAAGAAAAAGAACCTTCAAAGTTCTTGCTGAAAATGGTTGACAAGAATCAATAGTGTTTGCATAACCACTGGTATAACCCTCAAAGAAACAAATATGTTATAGGATCATGTTCTGCCCTTGGGAGAGAAGCTCTTTTCATCTGCGTGGCATCGAGCTGTAGCACGACTGGAGGAATTGTGGTAATGTTTGCCATAAATAGTGAGTAGGCCGACAGAGTAAACGCTGTCATTGTGCAAGTGGAGACTTAATGAGAAACTAGGCCAAACAACTAGGCTGGGACACAGTGAAGTGGAGCCATCCGGAACCAGGAGAAGATTCAAAATGGCCACTTCCACAACAAAAGCCTTTTGTCAGAAACTTCTCTGCCCTCTCCCTCTCACACTCTCACATACACATTTACACAATTTCATACATATGCTGCCCCTTTCTCTCATACATACACAAATGCATAATCACACACACACACCTTCCCTCTCTATGTCTCTTGTTTTATCTTTATCGCCAAAGCCAATTCTTTCCTCTCTTCTGCCCTCTCTGATTTGTCTTTCTGCTCTGGCTTGTCTGCTTTAATTTATGTCTCTTTCCTCCACCTCTATTTTTCACTCTCTCTTGCTCAGACTTTTTATTGTTTCCCTCTCTGACTTTTCTATATCTTCTGTCTCCTCTTTCGCCCTCAGTCCCCCCTCTCTCCCTGTACCCACCTCCCTCTCTTTTTCTTTGTCTCTTGCTCACCCCCTCTCCCCTGCCGGTATCTAGCAATGTCACTGGAATCTGCAGCCAAACAAAGACTCTTTGAGAAAAAATTCCAATGCGCTTTCCAACGAGCTGTTTAGTCTGTCCACCTTTCTTCAGCAGAATCAGGTCTGGTTTAGTTTGAGTTCAGTATTCTTGTTTAGTTGGAGTTTTGATTTGTTATTTGAAAATAGATTAAATTAAATCAGGAAGTAAAACAGAAAAAGGGGAAAAATACATATTTGTGTATGAATATAAAATGATCAAACTAACAACAAACCCGTGATGACATGCAAGGCATGCCTGAGCTGAAAAACAGAAAACAGATTAGCACTGCTGTTAAGTGAATTTATGTGCAAAATCCCATTTTCTCACTGATGTTTAAAATATCTGAATCCAGATAACAAGAAACATGTTAGCCTTAGCCAATAAAGATGCAATCCCCGTGTGACGTCACCTTCATTTTACCTTAAATTTTATTATGTCTTTGATATCACATACAATAGAGAAATATTCCAGGCCATTCCACTGAATAGGTTTTTATAAGCAATGCCATAAAACTCGCTTATATGGAGAAAAAAGACATGGATTGACACAGATTTAAGTAAAGAGGATCTGAAGTTCAGGCTTAAAATGCTTAAAACATCACTTTTCACTGACTTAAACATGCTGACAAATTTTCTTTCTTCAATGTCACTTTTCTCTAAATTGATTGCTGAAGTATTGTAGCTATGACTATAGAATACAGAAATTTCTATTGAATTCAAACCTTTGTATACTAATAATATTGATTTTCTTAATTACAATTCTTTCCAAAATCGTGGATAGTAATTTAAAGCTAGCAATTGGTTTTTAAAGTGACAATTTATCAATTCAACTGTTCACTTTGTGAAACTGAGTGCTGTTTTCTCTGTTATCAGCAACCCCAAAAGTGACCCGCTAGCTTAAACTGTGGCCAATGACTGCATGTGTTACATCTTGTTGGTTTTTGTTAGTTCCTGTTATATTTTTAAAGACTCTGTTTACTGTTAAAGTTTACTTCTTGTCTTTGTTCTTTTCCCACCAAGTTTGATTAGGCACACCTGCTCTCCTTTGCTCGCCTACCCCTGATTACCTTTGTTTGACACTTCCCTACATATACTGGTCCCTTTCATTTGTTCTTTGTCCGTTCATTCAGTTATACTGCTTGTCTTATGCTAGTTTTGTATTTTCCTTGTGCTTCTGTCGCCCAAACATGGACTTGCCCATTGCCTGTTACCTGCCTGCCTCTACCTGTGTGTGTTTTGTTAATAAATCTTTGAACTACTTGAGCCTCCTTGCCTGTTTGCACTTGTGTCATTTCCCTGCTCCCTTAATGGCAAACTGTAACCACATGGCCATATGGCGGCTTGTTGATAGTGCCTCTTATTGACCACAAGGGACAATTCAAACACAGCAAGAGGGAGATTTACCTCCAGCATCGCTCTAACTCATGTTTGAGTGAAAGCCAAATGACACATGGAACTGTCCCTCAGGATGGAAACCCCACAACAGCGGATGAAGGAGAGCATCACACTAGTGCAGTACAGTACTAGTGCATACTAGTGCAGTGCCCCAGGATCTAGGCCACTACTGGGGGCTGGGTAGTGAGTGTTACATGGTCTGGTGGCTCCATAGCTTTTACAAACTCCTAACAATGGCCTGCATTCAGTGTGATTGTAGTTGTGAGGCTGTGACAGTCGCCTCTCAGACCCTCCCTGCTTTCACACTGTTGGAACTGGACCTGTATTATCTTCTAACAATAAGAAAATGATTACTGTAGTCATTGCACTATATAAAATTATTTGAAGACCTACATTAGACCGTGGAATCAAACTATGCATGTCAAGTGTATAAGGGAACATTCAGTGTGCAATATTAAACAAATTATAGAGTATTATTCAAACATTTCATTCACATCTTTGAAAATGGAAATTGTGTGGTATTTACCTCAGTGACCTGCATTCATAGCAGCTTGTTTTGTATGTATGTTGTACAATAAACCGGCCGACTACAGGACCAACTGTACATGCATGAAGAGTGTAGAGCCAAACCATAGACTTTATATAAAGATGGACAACATGACAGGTCCCCAAAAGCGAAGCCGACACATCTCAATTGCCCCCTGGTGGCTGGCAGCAGTATAGGTCATAAACCCCGCCTCCTCCATGTTAGCAGTTAGGACAAGGGCCAAACTGAAAAGTCAAATACAATAGTTCGTATCATGCTGATGTTTGTTCAAATGTTTGTTTTCTGATCAGTTTCTTTCGTTATTAGATGCTATAAAAAGGGGATGTCACGTCATGCTTGAAGGGCTTGTTTTAGCCTCCTATATTAGGGTGGACTGATATATCAATCTATACTATTTATAGTAGGTGGGCAACTTGGGTGGTAGGTAGCCCAGAGGTTAGAGAGCCCAAAGGTTGTCTGAGTTGAGGGTCCTGCCATTGTGCCCTCAGGTCTCTCCAGCTTATGGCCATGTGTTTGTTTACTGATGCATTGGATGCAGAAGATTCATTTCCCCATGAGGATTAATAAAGTACTATTCTATTTTATTTCATTCTAATTTATGAAAAAAGATTTGAAGCGGGGTAATTGGGAGGTAGTGAAGCAGCATTTTTAAGTTTGCTGCTATACCCTATGATTTGAGTCAGTGGAGGACAGATTCATTTACCCTAAAATTTAAAAAAATCAGTCAAGGAGCTGACAAGGTCTGGAGATGAGCCCAGACTATCTGGGGGGAAGACAGGATGGGTGCTCTGCTGAGCCAAATTCTTCTGATGGTGGTCGCCGCTGTTCTGCCTGAAACACTGCCTAAATTTTACTACATCGTATGACTACTACAAAAATTACATTTCATTTTAAATAAAAATTTTAAAATTGCTCTGGACAAAATGGATATTTGATTGCTGTAATGCTTGCCTAGTATACTATAGTATACTATATAATGTATAACATATGTATAATATAATGCTTGCCTCATTATATAGTATACTATAGTATACTATATAATGAGGCAAGCATTACAGCAAACAAATATCCATTTTATATATACATATATAATATATAATATATAGTATAGTATAAATAAAAGAAACCAGCAGCCTGATTTGAAACACGTACGGTTACTAGTGGGATGTTTGTTTATACCTTAATACCAGTGTATTAAAAATAAATAAATAAATGTCCCACTAGTTTTACTACTTTTATTGTAGTTTTGTTACTGTTTGAGCCCAACAGTTTATCTTTCATTTGAACATCTTGCATCATTTGAAAGTCTTGCATGTAGGCATGTCTGGGTTTCAAACTGCAAACTTTGCAGCTGGTGGCTATTTGCTATCTACCTCCTGAGCTAAAGCATCAGCAGGGAAGATCATACTTAGCCCACTCGGGATTTTAGCCACGGGGTCTGGCAGACACAGGTCATTCTCCTCAATCTGTTGTTTGGTGTTGTTGTTTTTAACCTGGATATGATGAATTTGCTGTTTAACAGACCACAAATTAGACAATAATTAGGTTTGAAAAACGATCAACGCTGAGTGTTTCTGGAGGCCTGGCCTCACTGATTACTGTAAAGAAACACAACTGTATAACTTTATTCTTATTGGTGAAACTGAATTACTAAATCCTAATTTACAGAGAAACTATTTTTTGACTTCCCCTCTGATGTCTCAACTCTCTGTGTCTTGCCAGTTTCTTGATGTACATAGCTTTACGTGTTGTTGCTAAAGTAATCAACCACTAACTGCTGCTAACTGTAGCTGCCATTAGGTAGTTAGCTCAGTTAGCTGTGAAGCTAAATAAAGTTTTATTACCTTCATCAAAAATCTCCCAGGTGTTTTGGGGCAGAGTCCTACGAGGGTTAATAATGCAACATCTAACAAGTTAGATACAGAAACAGTTAACAACAGTTTGCACACTTTTAATTGGGCAAGACGCATGTTTAGGTGGGCAGAGCTCATCCTTGCCCATAGCCACCACCAGCTCTGCTGACAACTGTGAGTGTACTTGTGATTGGTTTAGGCGACTGTATAGGCAGGTACTGCGGTCACTGTGCAGACTGACTCCAAATGAGATAGCAGCTCCTGTATCCAGTGTATTGTGGCTTCATTTTCTACAATGGGGAGAAGTGGGAACACATCGTCCATCTTAATATACAGTCTATGGGCCAAACCAGTATATCCTGACAACTACTCTACTTTATCTCCTGTGGACATCAAAACTCTTATTTGAAATCATCGTGTTCCTCTGCACTCAGTGACAGCAGTGGCAATCACACACATCTCAGAATGTAAAGAGGTCACAGTGGCAGCTAGTAGCCAACATTTTAACCCATGTTAATTTCATAATTCTTCCATTCCATTCAGCTGCTTTTTATTCTGTATTTATATTCACTAGTCACTAGCCATTGTTCTACCCTTTTATCCACTGTTTTCTTTTTCTTTTCAGAGCTTGTCAGGTCACAATCTGAACCTGGCTTCCTAATCCAGCACTGTGTTCTACAAATAATTTTAAAAGATACTGAATACTTAAGCTTTTTCCCCTCATAAGGATGCTGTGTATGTTGCTGTCTGTTGCATCTGAGGTCTGGCTGTGGTAGTTTGATGGGAGACAACAGACCATTAATTCCACAGTAAACAGTATACAGTAAACCCAGTAAACAACACTCTGAGCCAAGCAGCCTGAGGGCTCAGAGTTGTGCAAACAGCCACAGAAGGTCACTGAAATGCAGTAGTATTAAAAAAAAGGGCCAAAGACGTATGTGTAATCGTATCATTAGAGTTAAACATCCATGCAGAGGAAGCAGCATGACAATTGATTTAACAGCTGGTAGCATTGTTAAACATGACAATAGTTACACTGAGTTTGGTCAAATATGACCCTTTCATGGTCATAAGTGACAAAATGGTATTGGTTGAAGCAACATTCTGAACCCTAAGCAAGGCACTTGCCTACTGCATAAATTATCTGTGCATCTCAGTTTCTAAAATAAAAGAAATGTATAAATAAGAGCAGAAGACAGGTTTAGGAATTTGGAGACCATCATTCTACTAGACAGAAAGCATCTGCCCAGCTGATGTGTTTATAAGCAAACCACTGAATTCTAAAGTACCAGCCCCTCTGTAATTTGTGAAGAAGAGAGGCAGACACAACTTTTTCCAAGAGGATATTAAAAACAGGAGGTGACGGTGTAACACATTTGTTCTGCTCAGAAAACCATCCCTGGATAGATTAAGGTTATAAAAATAATTAACCTTTCAAGCAAATATTAACGATGCAATTCAAGAATAAATGTCAGCTGTCCAAAGAAAACAACTTGTGACGAGGAATAACTGTGGAAGTAATTTACTCTGTAAACAGTAACTTCATAACACAAATCAAACCTGTGCTCTGAGTTGATTCAGCAATGATTTGCACGTGATTATTTAGCTCTCCATGTCTAACTACAACTTTGCAGAAGTACTTTCTTTGGTGTCATTACTCAAAGTCTGTTTTCCGGGGAACCCAGCGAACTAATATTTTGTGTACGTACAAAGGCAGAAATATGCTGTTGTATTCTTTTGGTCAGATTTATAAAGCGGCACGTACGCTTGATGTTTAATAAATCTAAATCACATGTACAAGCCACATTTCAGCTTCTACAGGTCACCACAAATGGGTATAGAAAAGCCCTTGAACAAACGTTTGCATACAGATACTTTTGCCTGCTCCACCACCTATTAGACCTGTCAATAAGAAGAACAACAAAGAGGAATGGTAGCCGTCATTACACATGGCCATTATGCATGGTGGTGGCTATTTACAGTACCTGTACAATCGGTGTGGTGATATCATTGTTAAATGTCAGAAGGATGATCAATGATTCATTAATAGTAATAACTCATATTGAAACAAACGTAACAAAGTGCTTCACAATTCATGATAAAATGCAAAAAAATAACACAATCAGTGAAATTAGCAAACAACCATAACAATGTTTTACTTTAAGGTTTTGTGTCTTATCTTATATTTCCACCTCATCATATGACCCACAGTCATCTCAAGAAATCTGTGTATATGCCTGGTCTACTAAGCATGAGGTGTGCATTCTTTTTTTAGAAATACCAGTTGATGTGAGGAGAATGTTGTAACAATGAAAGTTCAAGTCCATGTGACTTTTGTTTTCAATTCCTGGTTTGTAAATGTCACTTTACTGTGTGCAAGTTTGCGTAAATGTTTGCATTACTGTTTTGCTGGAATCAAATAACAACATTATTTGTATTCTTCATAAAAGATCACTAAAGTAGCAGATTTTTCATTAATAACATAATTTGGAATAAAGTACTGCAAGGGAGTACTTCCTTGTTGCTGAACCTTCCCATACAGAAGATAATTCCCAGCGATCCTAAAGAGGAGTGAACAGAACTGCCAGTACAGAAGCCAGTAGAGCAGCTAGCCGTGTAAGACTACCTGACCATCAGGCAAGGAAAGTTTTACATTTTTACATCACAAGGCTGTAGTACAATGGTGATTACTGGTGAAAGTAGAATAGGTGATTACTGGTGAAAGTAGAATACAAAGTAGAAGTAGAAGGCCAACGCCAGAATTTCCAAGCATTTGGTTGGTGGGTGGCATTTGTTTTTAACCCTGCTGAAGACGAAGTTAAAACACAGTGACACAAAGAAATGAAAGACAGCTCTATCTGCACTAGAAATGCTCTCTATCTCTGAGACGATTGTCTAGGGGGATTTATTATCCAGAAACACCAGCACCTCTTAGCTATAAACGACATCGCTGAGCCCTGCAGATTTGCCCTCTCATATCCTTTCTCTCTCTTGCCCAACAATGTGCCATATCATCACTATTGTAACACAAATGTCTCCAATAAATTTGAAAGAAAGCCTGATTAAGTGTGAACATCAATTAGTTTAAATATGTATAATTCCTTTTAGACTATTTCATGTGTTGATTTGTAGTGTGCACACGGCAGTACAAGAACCCACAGACCATAAAAGAACCTAGGATGTGAAAAAAATGTAATTAGTAAAAAAAAATTAAGTGGATTTCAGCTATAAACCAGAAACAAGGGGGAATTAGAATGATTAGTAAGAGTGAGGTCTCTCTAGGAGAAAAGATGTGATAAATTATGGGATGCACGGCAGCAACAACTTTTCTAGTTAATTAGCTTGGCAGTGGTTTGTGTAAAGCTGCCATTGTGTGGTGTTGATGTGTTGGGCAGCAGTTGTGTGTGTATTTGGACGTTGTGACTTGTGGACAGGGACAGAAAGGCAGTGGAATTGTGCTCAGTTAATTCATGAATATTCAACTTATAACAAGGAACCACAAACACAGTGACAAAACAAATAAAATTAGGCTTCAGGCAGAATGGATATTCATGCAAATTGTGAAAATGTAAAAAAGTGCAGAACATCACCCTTGTCCACACAGATTGGATTATAGAAAGTAAAATGGCCAATATAGACATAAAGAACTGGTTAAAAACTTGTCTCATTAACTTTAAGGCAATTTTTTAAATACTGTGAAGTATTAATAGAGTAGAAGAACACTTAAAACCACCATCTTAAGATGCTTGCATATAAAAACTTTTTGGAGGACATATTCATGTGAATTTAAGGCAGCAACATTTTTTTCCAAAACGACTACATAGGGCAGTGTTTAGGAATGAGATTCTAATTTATAAAGCATCTACTGTATCTCTTGTACTGTGCTGTGCTCATGTACTGTGAGAGGTCTTGTTCTGCCTGTGCTCGCTGTGTCAGTTGTTGCTCTCATGTTACTGCTTCGGTTGTTCAGTACTCTCTGCAACAATGTCGCCAATAGTTGAATATGAGGTTGTAACATTGTGTCAGTATTGGTTGAAAACCCTAACCAGCGTCCAGACCTCTAAATATCTGCCCATATCTCTGTTTTTATTTCTCTCTCAGTGATTCAAATATAACTAGTGTTGTGCACATTGATGGCAGTTTTCCAGGTTGCTAAATATTTGAGCCAACTAGAGCTTTGTAGGTGGGACTAAGAATGGAGATGCCATCTTCTTGTGCCAGAGTCAACAAAGATATTGACAGAAAAATGTAAGCTGATATACAGAAATAACAAGTCTTCATTCTGCATATTTCTACATTACAAATGAGGAGTTAACTGCTTCTAGCAACCTCACTGCTTACCACTTCTGTACTGACTGAAAATACCATATCCTACACAGATAATTCTCACAATATTGTTAAAGTACCATAATGTACCTTCTCAGTATCTTCTTGTAACTTCTGTAGACTGAGCAGCTGGAATTTTAATCATGCATAGTGGTCACTAGAGTGGACAGCTGTTCAAAAGCCATGTCCTTGTATATGCATGGCTTTTCACACTTTAGTTGCACATCAGCCAGCACAGTGGATGCTAGTAAGAAATGCTGAGCAGCTCAGGAATATCTTGCCAATTCTTCTATAATAGGAGTCCCTTGAAGGTAAAAAATTAATTGGTGACATCAAGCCCCATTGTTGCGTATGGGGCATCATAGCCGTGGATCGGTCATGGTGAAGGGTACACTCCATCATGGAAACAGTATTCCCTAATGGTAATGGCCTCTTTCAGCAGGATAATGCCACACTGCAAAAATGGTTCAGGAACAGTTTGAGGACGAGTTCTCCCCAGATCTAAATCCAATCAACCTTCTGTGGGAGTTACTGGACAAACAAGTCTATGGAGGCCCCAACTCGCAACCTACAGGACTTAAAGGGACCTGCTGCCAACGTCTTGGTCCCAGATACCACAGCACACCTTCAGAGGTCTAATGGACTCCATGCCTAGACGGGTCAGGGCTGTTTTGGGCTGTTTTACATTACATTTAGGCATTTAGCAGACGCTTTTATCCAAAGCGACTTCCAAATAAGAGCTTTACATAAAGTGAATAGAACCATGATCGAAAACAACAAAATGTCTCATCAAACTTGTAAGGGCTGGTGATGAATCACAAGTGCTATAAGTAAGTACATCGCTGCCAATGGCAGAATCAAAAGAGCATTAAATCTAAGAACAGAT